>OX451217.1:46202476-46267983 GCA_949628195.1 Phasia obesa
ACAAATGGCTGAGTTATTACCAAAATATTTTGATTCTGCCCCACTGTGCATCGTATTGAAAGCTTGGTAATTTTAAGAGTATCTTAAAAGCCTTTTCAAAAAAAAAAATAGTTGTCTCATGTAAATTTTGATTTTTTTTTAAATCCATAAAAACAAAAAACAACAATAATTTAACCATCTATCGGGGCCGATATTGAATGTGAACCACACCTAAACGTCAAGTTTTTTCTCCATTCAATTTGACATTTCTCATTTTCAGACTAATTCAATTTGAACCAATAAGCAATGGTAAGAATTGTGGTAAGAAATGGCAACGTTGGATCATCAATTTTCGAAGAAAATCATCTTCAGTGATGAGCACATTTTCACCTCAGTGGATTCTTTAATAAGCAGAATCGCCACATTTGGGCGAATGATAATCCAAGAGTGATTGTCGAAAAAACAATGCATCCACAAAGAGGGACTGTTTGGTGCGGTTTATGGGCTGGCGGTATTATCGGGCCGTATTTATTCCAAAATGAGGCCGGTCAGGCAGTTACTGTGAATGGTGTTCGCTATCGTAAGATGATAACGAACTTTTTATGGCCCGAATTAGAAGATATGGATGTGGACGACATGTGATTTCAACAACACGGTGTCACTTGCCACACAGCTAACGAGACAATGGGTCTTTTGCGCGACAAACTCAATTGCCGTGTTATCTCACGTGGCGGCGATGTAAATTGGACTTCTTTCTTTGCGGTTATTTGAAAGAAAAGGTGTACGACGATAAGCCAGCAATAATTCTAGAGTTAAAGGATAAGATAATTCGGCACATTAGCTGCATAGAACCTCAATTATGCCTCAGCGTCATCGAAAAATTGGAGCATCGGGCGAATTTGGCCAATATTTTATTCCATACATTATTGAACCGTACCAATATAATCAAAATAAAAAGAAATGACAAAAATTTCCTAAATAATTTGTATTTTATTCAAAATCAACATCGGCCCCTACAAATTTAACCACTCTTTACAAGCATGTAAATTTGATTTTTCTTAAAACTAGCTGTGTGCATCCTGACAATATTATTCAATTTTTCGTTGAAAGTTATCCACAAAAAGTTTTAGCTCTTACTTTTATAGCGCTTTAGATATGGTTTATGTATTTACTTTTTATTAAGATTCCCATCCCTGGGTAATTACTCAGAAACATGGGCTTTATAAATTCTAAAATTTATATATAATTTTAAAATTATTGTAGAGTTCTGTAAATAGTGTTTTAAATTTCCTTTAATAAAAATAAAAGGTACTGGCAAGTACTTTCACTAATTTTCTGTAATTTCTCTTTTGAAATGAGATATTTTTAGGGGAAGAAGTATCCTGTATTTAAACCGAGATCCTAAGATACCTCCTCACAAAATTTTATTAAAATTCACCCATGAGTTTTTACGTGATGTGAGCACAAATATTCATTTACTATTTGCATTTTTAAATATAATTGATGTACAGAAGTGGTCCTGTTACTGTTCTGTTATATATATATATATATATATATATATATATATATATATATATATATATATATATATATATAGACGGTATTTACATTTTGAGTCAACAATTTTGTGGCTTGACAACATTTATACAGAAGGATACTTGGAACTATATGTCTACTTCTGAAAGTCCGAAAATACCAGATTTTTATTGTCCAGTATACACCATTTTGCCTTAGCTCTCGCGGGGTATTACCTAAAGAGACCTAGCGATCTAGGGATTGATTGGAGTTTCTTTAAGCTCATCTACATCTGGCTATTCCATTCTTCTAGTTTTTACACAGACTAAGGAAACTTCAGGATATTTACCCCACCAGAATTGTACATTCATAAATTGACTTACTAGGTATAAAGTGGCATTACTGTCAACCAAAATGTATACATTTTAGATTCCTATCATATAGAACTCTACATGTATCGCCAATCGCCAGAAATTCAACCTGAAATACACTTAGCTCGTCCAGAATTTCATATGATAAGGTTACCATTTATGTAAACTTGAAATCATTTCGGAATTAAAAAATAAAAAAAAAAAAACATTTAAGAAATAACAATTTTGGTAGCAGTATCATTCAATTGTGTCAAAATTTTTGAGTTAACAAAAACAAAAGATAAGTAAACTTATCATTTTGATGCACACCTTACAAATAAATTTTATTTTTTAAGGTTTTATTTATCATTACAAGCTTTTTTGTTTGTTTTTTGTTTTTGTCTTATTTAACTTTTTTTTTTGTTCTAACTTAGCCATCACTGCCGTAAAATATAAATGATGTATGAATTACGAGTACAGTGTTATAAACTAATTTTACATTAACATTTTGGTATAATTAGTACTTAAAAATTAGTTGCTTAATTTAAGTGGTTTTTATTAATGGCTACAAAAATTTTAGTTTCAGTAGTAAACGGTAAAAATAAATTAAAAATTAATAGGATGAGTGATTTTGATATACATATTTATTAAGGTTTCTTTTTTTTTTTTGTAAAATTTAAGTAAAAATAAATTAGAAAGTTTTATTCAGAAAACCTTGACTCTTAGACCCATAAATATGATTATTGCAATTTGATGCTTGTATTGAAATATTTTTAATACTTGTACTTTAACGGCTTGGGTTATTTTTTGGGTAAGAAACAAAAAAGAAAATAAAAAACCTTATATTCATGCCCATAGGTCGACTGGTCCTTAAATGGCTTAAATCTTTCTGTGACACATATATTTAGTCCACAAATGATTCCAAAATTCCTCAAAAAAACAAAAAACTTATGTTACCACTAACCATCATCAGAGCACCTTGGCAGGAAGGCCAGTAAGGTTTTTAGATATAATAGAAGTACATTAAGCTGGATAACTGAGTTAGGGTCAGGTCACGGAAGTATCATCTAGCCGATATGACAATCGAAGAAGATGTTACTTGCAGTCTATGTCTGAAAGAAACTGAGGTGGTAGCGCTTGTTGTGTGTGAATTAGCAGCACTGGCTAGTATAAGGCTTAAGACCACGGTCAGAAATTTGTTAAATGTGAAAAGTCTTGGACAAATGCTAGCAATTACTTTGGACTCCATGCACGCAAAGACAAAATATGGTTAAGGTAGTTATAATCCAGGAACAACAAATTATGGTTAAACTATATTGTAGACAAACCATATTATTATTAAACATTATATAATTATGGTTTAATTAACTGTAAAAAAAAATAATTTTATCATAAATGGATTAAAACACAAGCTTCTTGAGATCCTGGAAACAACGAAATGTAAGCGACTTTAAAAACCTTAAAACGAACACCGACCGAAACTAGAATATAACACCTGATCATACAAGCCGTTGTTTTTTTTTTTTTTTTTTTGTTCGTAGCCAATTCCACTCTTAAGCACTTACGTATAGCAGAATTAGGTTGTTTGACTGAAGCACAAACTTTTTTAAGTACAATTCCCTTGGCATGGGCAGCTCCACTAAAATAATTAGCCTTCCATCTTATACCCAAATGTGAATATTTATAGTCTTTGTCAGCCCAACGTTGCTCATGACCAGGGTTGAAGTGTTTTCTAGCAGTTCGGAGATATTTTTTAATAAAATTGTTCTATTTATTATCATCACTTAATCAATCAATCTGCATAACGATATCCTTGATAGGTAAGTTAGCAAAAAAAAAAAGTAAGTACTTTATATTGTAAATAATATTTTAACTTTGGTTGTGGCTTGTAGCATATTTTGGGTGTAGTAACCATTTAATGATGAAAGCTTAACCAAAACATATTTATCGTGACCAAGGTAATGTTACAAACATCTAAAATTTGTATATCGCAACCATACTTTGCTACAGAGAACATAATGTAATTCCTGTAACCGTATCATAATCATGTTTTTTCTTTGCGTGTGGTGAGAAAAAAGGCTGAGAGTTACCAGTCAACAGTCTGATAGTACAACATTTCAACAGTACAACATTTGAATAAATAAATAAAACTTGACCTAATGAAAGTAAGGTTGCCGCAATTAAAAGTCGGTTGCCTTTAATCCATAAAGACGGAAGGGGTCCAAAAGGGACCCATTATTGCACTTATCTGTTTCGATATTCTCTCCAAATTAGTATACATATATGGCTTCACCTTCAAGGGTTTAAATTCGCAACTGTAACATACAGCAAACTTTTTTATATGTAAAAATCGGAATTTTCAATAAAAAAAATCTTATTTGTTTTACTTTGAAAAAAATCTAAAAAATTAAATTTTTCTTTTATTGTATGATGAGTCAGTCACCTGTACAATAATAGTAAGGTGAAAAAAATCCTATTATAATATTTTGCTTTGACTTCATTTTCCTTAAGCTCTTACAATCTAGTTCATTATATTCAATTATTATAATGGCATTTTATCTTTCCCCTTATTATATTTTGTTTTTGATTATTTTTCTTAAATAATCAATTTTGTTCATACAATTTAACTTTCAGTCTTAATCTAAATATATTTTAGTTTTTATAGATAATTTCGTTTAATACAAATTTTTTCTGAATTGTATTTTTTTAGGTTTTATTTCTTTTTCATTTTATTTTTAAATAGATTTATTTTCTTCAATAAAATTTAAATTCGGTGTTTTTAAGTTTTTAATAAAGATTTATTCTTCTATTTTTTATATTTCAAAAAAACTAGAAAAAAGTAGAAGTTTTTTTCTTAGATTTTTTTTTTTAATTGTTAGTTTTATATTAATAATTACTTACAAAGCTCTCATAGATACTTTCATGAATGTTTAATTACAAAATAAATTTCATCGGCTTTAGATATCAATTGAAAAAAAAAAAATACAGTTTAAAGGTTAAGTTTATTTAATGTACAAATCGCTTAAACATTTTTATTAATAAGACTTTTAATATTTACATTTTACAATTTGTTTTTGCTTGATTTATTTTATACTTAAAATTTAACACTAACCCTACGAGTCTTAAACTTCATTACAAGCATTTTTAATTTATACAAGCATTTTTATTATTTTAATTTTGCTTAAAATAATATTTATTGAGTCTGCATTTACATATTACATATAAGTATATTGAAGTAAAAAAGGAGTGTTTTGTAAGTTTTCATACTGAATGCATACATATAAAAATAATTTTTTATCGGAGGTTCAATTTTATTTATAGAGTTTTCTTTATTCGCGGTAAAAATGAAAGATATTTCAACATAAAATCAGAAATTAAAATACACATAACGCTTGAAATGACCAATAATCATATACAGTGGAGAAAACTAGAACGTCCTATTAAATTTAATTCACAAAACCTTACGGTAGAGCACGCAAAACATCCGTGTCTTAACATTTCAACGTCACATCGTGCATCTAACAAAGCCCGCAAATTCTGGTGTCAGAGTTTTCTTATGTAAATTGATGGTGTTTAAAATCACTATGTCTAGTAAAACATCCTACTAAGTCACTTTAAGTCACTTTAAGTCACTTTTATTTATTAGTTGATAGTAGCTTATGGGATGTACCCCAAGATAATGTTTTGATTTTCTGAGCTTTGGCAGAGCTATCCAGTGACGACAAAACTCCGGTTCGACGCAGAAACCAGACTATAGGTCTGCTTGCCAATTACCAATAGAATACTCATGACTAGGAATCCAACATAATATTTTTCTGTTGTAAGAACTGAATTCATTCAGAGATGTTACACAATAAAAGACTACCCTAGATCTTTCTTCATAAGAAGTTAAGGCTCTTACTTTAGCTTTACCTGTCCAACATCAGATATATCCTTTTATATCCTTCTGATCTCCTCCAACATTCCACCATCATCTAGTAATCAAAATGCGATATAGCACCCTTTCTTTTGTACTGTTATATTCAATGGTTGTATTTGTGGCATAGCGCCTATCGTATGTAAAAATATCGATCATTTTATATTGGATTGTGTTAGATAGTACCTCTTTTAAGTGTTTCATTCTTATAATAATGTCACGTGAAAGTACTGCAAAATAGTAACTCGTTTCCTTCTATCTGTCTGCTTTTCATTTGCGTTCGTATCACGTAAAAACTACTAGATGGATTTTAACATAATTTTGTAAGGAGGTACCTTAGCATCCTCAATCCAATATAGGACATTTTTTTTCTGCAAAAATTTCTCACTTCCAAGAGAAAGTGGAAAAAAGCACGCAATTTCTGGTTTAAAGATATTGAAATTTTCGGTTTAAAACTAGGATATTTTAAGCATGGTTGTGCACCTTTTATTTTTAAAGTGGGATATTTTAAACACTATTACGTAATAGATGGCGCCAACTGAATAAAAGTTTTATTTGTATTTTTACATTTTAGAATTACATTGTTATTAAAATAGTTTAAACACCTCTTACAAAAGTTTACAATCATTTTTAGAATTTTAGAATGTTTCATAAAGTTTAGAATTTTATCCATAATTAAAGCACTATAAAAGTAAGAGTCTTATATATTGTCAGGATGTCTACGACGTGGCGGGCAGCTAGTCTATACATAAAACTGTAACAGGACCATTTCTGTGCATGAAATATTTTTTGAAAATTTTATTGCTGGAACACAAAACGAAATGAACTACGAAATTTATGACTATCTCTGGTCGAATCACGTAAAAACTAATAGATGCATTTAAATAAGTTATTTTATACGATAGTTTAAGGCTTCAAATATAGGTTACATATCTCCCGTAAAATTATCTTATTTCCTAGAGAAAAAAGAGGAAAATTACACAATTTACCCGATTTAAAGGTACTCTAAACTTAACAGCACCTTTTATTTTTTGCCAGCGGGAAATGTTAAACACTATTTACAGAACTCTACAATAATTTTAGAATTTTATTTAAATTTTCGTATTTTATAAAAAGCCCATGTTCTTGAGTAATTACCCAGGGATGGATAGATTTATATAAAGTTAATACATAAACCATATCAGAAGCACTATAAAAGTCTTAAAATTTGGTGTGAGTTACTTTCAAAGCAAAATCGTGGCGGGCAATGCTAGTGTCAAGATATTGATATTTTTAGGGTTCCGTACACAAAGTGTAAAAACGTAACCCTATTGTTTTCGCTACGATGTCTGTCCGTCTGTCAGCGCCTTTTATCTCTGGAACCGTAATAGCTAAACTATTGAAATTTTCACAGATGATGTATAGTTGTTGCCGCTATAGCAACAAATACTAAAACTTATAGGGTGTTCCAATAGAAAGGTGTTATTCACGAATATGTGCCTATTTCGTGAACTGTAGGTGGGATACACTTGAAATTTACAAACAGTAACTAAAACTTAGCTCAATATATAAACAACTACAAAAAAAATAAAACTAAAAATTAAAGGGTGTTCCGATATTGGTGTGATTTGCATGTATAAGGCCTAAGTTTTGAACCATAATAGGTAGATGCTTGCAATTTTCACAGAAGGTGTATAGCTGTGGCCGCTATAGTAGCAAATACTAAAATTTATAGGGTGTTCCGATAGAGAGGTGTTATTTACGAATATGTGCTTTTTTCTTCAATTGTAGGAAAAATATTAATTAAAACTTAGTACGCTATATGAACAAGTCGAAAAAATAAACTTAAAAATTAAAGGGTGTTCCAATAGTTTTGAACCATAATAGGTAGACTCTTGAAATTTTCACAGAAGGTGTGTAATTGTTACCACTATAGCAAAAAATACTGAAACTTATAGGGTGTTCCTGAAGTGACGTGTTATTTGGCTTTATGTCTTTATTTCTTGAGCTTTTGGAGGCAATCACTTAAAATTTGCAGACAGTAATTTAATCTATGTTCGCGTTATAAGAAAGTATACAATATTATACCAAAACATTAAAGGGTGTTCCAATAGTGACGTAATTTGCATGTATGTATATGGCCTATGTTTTGAACGATAATAAGTAGACTCTTGAAGTTCTTACAGGATGTGTATTACTATGGCCACTATAACAAATAGTAAAAATTAAAGGGTATGCCGACAGTGACGTGATTTGCATAAACATTGACTAATTTTTTGCATGTACAGGGTGGCCCAAAAAATACTGAAGGATTAAAAATAGTTATATCTTTTTTGTGTTTAATAATTTTTTTTTGTCTTTTGCAGTTTATTTACTGGTTTTTGGAGATAAATCATGGCTACATATGATGTGCAGAAACGCGTCAAAATCATTGAATTTTTTTTTTTTTTTATTTTTTTATCGTCGTCATTGTAATGTCCGAACAGCACCCAGTGACAACAGAGCAGATTTGACTGCTCCAGATTTTTTTTGTGGGGCTATTTGAAAGGAGTTGTGTATATCAATAAACCCCAAACAATTTAGGAGCTTAAGCAGAACATTCAAGCAGAAATAAGGAACTTGGAACCAGAAACTCTACGGGCAGTAATGGAAAATGCGGTTAAAAGAGCCAATTTTTGTTTGCAAGAAAATGGACACCATTTGAGAGATGTTATATTTCACACTTAGATGTAAAAAATTTCTATGAATTAAATATTTAAAAAGATAAAAAATTAATAAAAAAATAAAAACAAAAAAAAATACAGTTATTTTAAATCCTTCAGTCTTGTCTTTTTTGGGCCACCCTGTATAACGACATATTTTTTGTAATAGGTAGACACTTCCAATTTGTATAGAAGATCTGTGGCCATGGCCGTTATGACAATTACTAAAAATTAAAAGGTGTTCTGTTAGTGACATGTTTTTCACGAATATTAACTTATTTTTGTAATAGTAATAGATAGACTCTTGATATATTCATAGATAGAGAATTGCCATGGCCGCCATAGCAAATAATAAAATTAAAGGGTGTTCCGACAGAAACATGATTTGTACGTATATATACATATTTTTTGAACTGTAAATTTAAATGTTTACAGTATATGTTGTACTTCGTCCTCTGTAACAATTAGTAATATATAAAGGGTGTTCCCAGTAACATCTTTTTCACGTATATTACCTTATTCTTTGAACCGCAATAGGTAGGCGCATGTATATTTTTATAGATAGTGTATTACCTTGGCCGCTATAATAAAACTTGCTAAAAAAGTGTGTTCCAAGAGTGATGCAATTATGACTTTAATTGTAAAATTAAAGGATGATCCATAAGGCATGAAAAAATTATCAACTTGAATTTTTAAAGTTGTACTAAACATAGTACGGAACCCTATGTATGTGAGTCTAACTCGCACTTGACTAATTTATTTTTAATCTTTTTAAATGAAGAGTTTCACAAAAAAAGGAATATTATTGTTTTTATTAAGGAAATCAATAATATTTATAATTTTGTTGTATTATAATATTTTGTTGAACGTTTATGGGGATTGTGCTTTCAATGTGCGTTATAAGGAGCATCATGGCTAGCCGAAAATGCTTGAAAATCAAGACGGAAACATTATCTAGACGTCTGCAGAAAAGATAACATAAGAAGTAAATTCAAATGTCCAAAGTGCTGCTATAGCGCTACATAACTATATAAGTCGTTATTGAATGGAAGAATATTGTTATTACCAATCCTTGCCATCCAGAAACATCGACATCGAAATTAACTATCCATGACGTCATGCTTTCTATTTAGTGGGATTGGATGAGAGTTAGAAATTATAAGCTATTACAACCAGCTGCAACGGAAGATCTGTACATATTGATCATTTTAAAGAGAACATTGAACGACAAACGGGCAGAATATGCAGTCAGACGCAAATCCATAGTTGTTCATCATGACACTGCTCGGCCTCATGTTGTACCCACCACCTAGCGAATATTTTTGTTTCATTCGAAACAGAATTCCTTGGCCTCACTTTAAATCATCAAAATTGACTTGAATAGTTGGTGGCCCTAAAAGATAAGAAGGGGTTTTGGAATGAAAGCTATGAACTGACAAGTAAGTAGAAAAAACCGTAGTCGTACACGATACTTTGAGTCAAATACATTTTACCTTGTTTTATTAAAATAAACGTTTATTAAAAAAAAAACAAAAACGTTAGAAACTAATGCACATACCCAATAATTGATAGTTTCAACAAACGAACCAAAAAGTGATTATTAAACTTTTTAAATCCCTTTTTATTTATTTTTCAATAATAATTTTAAATTGTAAGAAATACTGCAATTTGTTGCAAATATTTAATTCTCATTTGTAGATTTAAAAGCATCACATGACCTGCTCATTAGTGTAGTGTGGGAATTTTATTTATTGTCGGTCTTTGGCCGACTTTAGTTGGGGTTTTTTACTTGTGTTTTTGTTGTGTTTTCAAACTAATTTTACATTTTTATCTTTTAAAAGATCTTGTTTTGTAGTATGTATGTATATTCTTCTGTATTTTTTTTTTTAAGCTTTATTTCATTTTTTATTTCTATATGAATGTTGAATTTCTTTTATTTTACAGACTAAAACTAAAATTATTTTGAGTTTATTATACAGAGAACAGTTAGATATATGTATGTATACATACATACATTTACAAATATTTACACAGAGTTTGACCTAAAAAAAAATACAAAAAGTGGAGAGATGTGTATTTAAAAAAAAAAAACATACATACATATGCATAAGTATGTATTTGTGTGTCATACTATCCTGCAACTGGTATAAGTAATTGTTGTTTTAAGTGTGTTACAATCTTACTGAAAATTTCTAATTTCTGAAAATTCTGAAAAATATGTACTAGTAAAATAATAAAACATTAAATAAGAAAAATATTTTCTCATGCTGAAGAGAATGAAAAAAAGGACATTAAACAAAAGTTGTTTACCCTACTTGCTGAAACTAAATTATTTATAAATATATTGTAATGTTAAATTTATTTGCAATTTAAAATGTTTTTGTTCTTTCAAAATTTATTAATGCATTTATTTTAAAGCTGAAATATAAAATACTTTTTGCACTTTTTACCAAAATGAGGTATTGATTTTAGTTAAAAAAAAGTTGGAAAATATAATGAATTAAACAGTTTTTCAAGTAAATTTAGCTGTGTAAAATTTAAGAGCATAAAATGGAATAATTTATTTTGTAAAAAATATAAAGTTTTTTATGGAATTGAAATGTAATTCTAACAAAAAATTGTGTTAGCTGGTGATTTTAAAATATAAATTTTAGAACATATAAAATTGTGTTAGGTGGTGATTTTTTTAACATTGAATGCCTATATTTCCAGCTTTCTATATCTCCTCTAAGAACAGAACATTTGCTCCTTGTCAAATCTAATTTAAAATCCCCGAAAAATTGGCAATTGATGTTTTTAAAAATTGGATAATAGAATAACTATCTAAAGATATAGTTTGCGGGGAAAAAAGGTATCCTATATTGGGACCAGGATACTAAGGTACCTCCTCACAAAATTTTGTTCAAATCCATGCAGTAGTTTTTACGTAATGCGAACGCAAAATAAAGCAGACAGACAGACAGACGGAAATGAGTTACTATTTTACTATATGTATAGATAAAATAATAATGTCATTTAAAGTCGCTATACAGTTTTCAGTGACCGATAAGTTAATGGAATCGATCACAGATATGTTAATCGTGAGACGTAGCTAATAGCTTGTTTATAAACATTCGCAATTGTGATATCTTTTTTTCCAATATATAAATTTTTTAAAAATCTATCAAACACCAGATTTAAAATTAAAGTTAATAGATTTTACTAGGTGAAATCACTTTATCCTCCTTTAAAAAGATGATGGTTTCCAGGTTGTCAAAGCTTTGATAGCCTATGCTAAGTAGAAAACTTATTAAAAGCAGGATGATTTACCGGATGTTGTGGTTAATGGTACAATACGGTCTGAAAAAATCCCTTTGTGTCGAAATAAAATTCATCTGACCCATTGAAAAAGGATAATTTTCTTCATTTGTAGCTCAGATTTATACATCGTTTGTTTTTTTTTTTAAATAGAGCTCAGCTCTGCAATAGAAGCCTTTTTTAAGGACTCGTTTTACTTATCAAAGGGCTTAAAAAATGTGGATAATCGCTGGATGAAAAGAAGAACTTGATTAAAAATCCAAAATGTTTAAACGGTATGTTTTTGCTTTCGTTTATTGGATTATCAGTGAAGTTCAAAGGACGCTGTTTTAATTTTAACCATTGCACATTTCATAACTTTAGGATTATAAAATAATACCTACCTCAATTCAATTTGGCCGCTAACATACACAAGTGATAATTAAAATCTCTGGACCGTGTAGATCCTGCTCTTACTACTTGCTGCAGCGTAAGACCTCATTTAACTCCACCCCATTTGTGAGGTCATAGAAATAGATATACAAAAGCATATTTATGTAGTATTTTCGCAATTTGTCACTCTTGAGGTTGTCATTTAGTATAGTATTATTATCTTAAGTCAGTTATAGGATTCAAAAAGTACCCGTTTTTCAGTTTCGAACCAGTAAATAATTTCAAGGCCTGGTTTAATCATATCTTTCAGGTAGTAAGTTTCAGGTTAGAAATTTTAGCCAAAACAAAAAAACCAATTGTTTAGGCAAGTACTGCATAGACATTTTTCCATTATAATATAAATACATAAAGTAAACATTTAAGTGACTTTTAGTGACGAAAATAAGTTTAATTTGGATGCCTTATTGTTTTCATGATACGAGAGAGAGGCAGAGTTATGGTCAGGGGCGCTAGAACGTATTAACGCAGAATCCATTTAGAATTTAAAGTGTAAAAATTACTGGAAAAATTTACAAGACTCTGTTGCAATTAGTAAGTAAATGGTGTTGTTGAACCGATTCCATATATTGTACAACGAGGTAATGCATTAGGCAATAGTTACATATGAAATTACTTCAATTCAAAATGATCTTCGTCGTAATTGTCCACCATAATCTCTCGACTTAAAATTAATTAAAAATGTGTTTGGTTAGCGTTTCCATAAGTTGTATGATGGGGAAGACAATTCGATAATGCATAAGATTTTTTTGAAGTATTTGAAGAATATAAAGTTATTTTAAACATGGAGCTATCGCCAATATTAAAATGTCTTTTAATTTTTTTGTTATATTTATGGAGAGACTGGAGAAAGGAAATAAACTGTTGTTTTTTTTTTTCTCTTTGTAATCTGAAGAAAGTGCTCCTTAATATAAAAAATATAACATACAGAAATTTAAGTAATTTTAATTACTACTGAAACAAACACAAACTCGACATGGAGAAAGGACATAATATCGGACTACTCTACCACTAGGAAAACTATCAATCCATTAAGATCCCTAAGTACAATAAAGTACCTGGCAGTGATGGATTTCTACTGGAATTATTAAAGGTCGAGTCATTAGTAAGTACTAGAATCATAATACCTCGGATAAAGTATTTCTGAAAAGCGAAGAATTGACATATAAACTAAAGGAGGGTATTATTGTGAAGGTACCTAAGAAAAGACAGAGGCAATTGGATAGGTATAACTTTGCTCACCATTGGTAATAAAGTTATCGCATAGAGCATCACAAAGCGAACATCAGACAGAATAACACCTTAGCTGAGGGCTGAGCATGCAAGGTTACAACCACGAAAGTCTTAGACTGACCAGGTAAATAGCCTCAGTATAATTGGGGAACAATTATTCAAATGGCGGTCCCCATTGTATTTGAGAAAGCATTTGACACACTACCACATAAAGTCATATAGTCTACCTTCGCTTGCAAAGGCGTTCCCTAAATACTAATCAAATCACTTTACAGTGGAGCAACTTACCGAATATCTCACGCGTATCAATTAAATCGTAGGATTCCTGCAAACAAAGGCGTTAGGCAAGGTTGTGTCATGTCTCCGTTACTCTTCAACATTGTGTTGGACATAGTAATCTAATAATCCCTTGTAGAGGAGTGAGGTGCTACGGAAATCGCTGGAGTACCTGGATTATGGGGATGCCATATGTTTGATGGCACATAGCTACACAGACATGTCTATGAAGCTAGATAATGTTTGACAACATTGTCAGGGCAGAACTGAAATCGATGAGAACATAATTGAGGGCTTAAATACATTTTGTTACTTAGGTAGCATATTAACTAATATCTCATTGGCAATCGCTAACCGCATAAAGTCTACAAGACAATCATATGTAAGACTAACAAGCGAGTGGAAATCACAATCGCTACAAAGTGATACCAAAATCGGAATTTTCAATTTAAACGTCAAGTTGTATGGGTGCTAGACCAGGAAACGTGTGATCTAACCTCTTTACAGGTCTTTATTAACCGATGCTTGCATAGAATATTACTGGTGTGAAATCATAAGACGAGAATGGAACTGTATTGGGCACAAGCAAGGCAAGCCTCATAATGACATAATCCGAACTGCAATTGATTGGAAGCCTCAATGCAGTCGCAGACGGTGATAAAGACTGGTCGCAAAAGTGGCTGCCAAAGCATGAACAAGTTGTAGTGAAATAAAAAACATTGCTAGTGAAAGAACTAATTGGAGATCGTTCGTTGAGGCCTATACTCCTTATAGGATTAAACAGAATATAATATATGGACATAATAAATACATAACCTCAGAGTTAATTTATATAATTTAATTATATTACGCGCGTTAGAAACTGTCAAACTAAAATAAAATGAAACGTAATTTTCATATTTTAAAAGGGCTTTCAAAACACACGCTTTTACATTCATGTTAAGACGTAGAAAAAAAATTTAACATGATCAGTTTACACCTCACACTAACATGATGTTAGTATTAATGTTTTTCTTATCATTTCTAATGTAGACGGGGAGTTTCAGCGTATTTTATTTTGATGTGACAAAGCATCTGACATTCTGTAATGTCAATTTGATATTTTTTATTATTAGCATTTTCAAGTGTTGAAAGTACTAAAAAGTTTTTTAAAACACTATTGCACTTATGCAAAAGACATAAAGTCTACTTGAAGTGTACTTTAACACAAAACTTTCATACAAATTCATAAATATTGGAGCAAAATTATTTTTTATATTTTTTTTACTTTTATAAGTAAACAGCATATTAATAAAATGTAACAAAAATGTCTCACAACATTAAAAGCAAAATATTCTGATAGAAACATGAAAATAACATATTGTGTAAAACTATTGTTAATTATTTAAAAAACTTCCAAATAAAAAAAATTATTGAAATTTCAAGTTTTCTAGAGTCGATTTTTTTTAATTAAAGCACTTTAGAAGTACTAGATCTATTTTTATATTTCTATTTTTTTAATTTGTTTTCCCTTTAAAAAATTAATGAAAAAAAAATTATTAAAATTATTTTTTTTTGTATTTAATTTTTATTAATTATTTTTTTTTTGTCTGATAAACAGTGTATTTACATTTAAATTATGGCCTATAAAATAAATTATTGGACTGCTTTGGCATTTTTATTTGTATAGAAAATTAAGAAAACTAAAAGCTAAACTTTGTTTTGCAAGCAATTAAGCATTAATAAATTTTATATAATAAAAAATTCAAGTTTTTTATTTACTTTTATTTTATTTTTGTTCAGAGATCTTAACTTATAGTGTAATAAAATAAACTAAATTATAATTAAAACCTGAATAAAGTTGTATTTTTTGTTACATATTTGTATGTTTTTCTTTTTTTTTTTTTTTTGTTTGACATTTATAAAAAAGCACAACACAAATTAATTAATATTTTTTTATATATATATAAATATTTTTGTATAAGGATAAGAACACAAGGTGAATTTTTAAATTATTACTTATTTAGCTTATTTTATAAATTTGTTTTTTTCCTTTTTTTTTTGTTTACCATTTTTAAGGGAAAAAAATCTTAATGACCCCTAAATAAAATCAATTACTTGTATGCAGTGAACCCCATTTTACTTATTATTCTTGAAAATATTTTTCATTAATTAAAACCCCCTATTATGTGTGTATAAATGAAACTAAACTTTAATTTAATGTGTTAATAGTCAAGGCAAAGTAAGTATACCTTCTTAGCCAACTTGAGTGCCATAGACAATGACCAATATCAGCCAGAAGATATTAAAGGAATGTTTGCTTATTGAGCCATTTGTAGTGGCTGATAATACCTGCACATTACTGCTGCGTGCATCCATAAGATCTCTTGATAGTGGCAATTCAGTGGGATCACTTAACTCTTCATGACATGGCAGACGTTCTGGTTTCAATAAAAACAGACGTACCGGTATGGCCAAAGCTTGTACCGGCATCAAATCAACTGCATTCAAATGATTGTTGGTCTGTTGTGATGTGAGAACATCATTGTTTTGTGAGTATAGAGCATTTTGTTTCATCAATTCCAGTTCATCTTCCATTTTGACGGGATGTGTCAAAAGAACCTCAGAGTTGGCATCAAAATAATCATTATGCATGCCACTGTTACTATCTGGTCCCCCAAATATGTAGTGACTTTCTACAGGCGTATGACTGGTATCCTTAATGCTGCTGCTACTACTACTAGATTCTAAATTGTCAATGCCCTGGTATTGTGTTAGAGCACGTTTCTTCTTCAACGTAGCAGAATTTTCTAATGTCTGTTCATGTTCATGTCCATCGCCTGTTAATTGAATTTGACCCTCAAATTTGTTGTTACGTTTTAGGTTTCCCTGGCGTGTTTTGGTATAATGCTTTTTACTATTGACGCCACTCATAAACTGGTCACTGCTGCTAAGGGCTGCATTTATGCCACCCACATTTAATAACTGCAATACATGGTTGGGCACTGGTTCGATGAAATTGTGCAAATGTGGCTCCTGTAAAATGCAGACAAATTTTTCCAAAGAGTCACGCAACTGTGGATGACGTGTACGATTTTTCAATTCATACAGCCATTGGAGCCGACAATCACAAATGAAATTATTATCTGAAAATAAGGAAAAATTGAAATAATGTAGAAATTTCCGTAACATATTTTAGGTTCTATTTTCTATTTTAATTTTTTATTGCAGCATTTCTGCAGTTTTAATAACCAATTTAGTGAAGGTGTCAAACCTTTGTTAGCTACAGTCAATTGTTTCTCTAAAGCCCTAACTTAAAATCAAAAGAGTGTGCAAAGAAGTAAGAAAACAAAAAATAAGGACATAAAACAATTGACAATTTGACAGCAGAAAATTGCTAAATGTCCTTTCAGGTTAAATGCCTTTGACAAACAAGTGCTGTTTAATTGTAAATTTTTGTTTCATTTTCACAAATAATTTTTCTAAACAATTCAAATAAAAAAATACGATTTTTTATTTTCGTTACGGTGGAGGCTTGCTAGGCCTTTAAGGTAAAATATTTAAAATTTTATTTTCTGTTTTTTTTTCATCTGCAATTTATTTTAAAGATACAAATGGTGTAATGTTAATATCCCTTTTTTTAAGCGACTTTCGTACTTTTTTCTCAAATTGTATTCATCTGTATTTAACAATTGCATGTCTCTACCTCTGTATTATTATTTTTGCTATTTTATTATTTTTTCTAGTCATCTTTCATTTGTTTTCCTTAAATATAAAAACTAGTGCCACAGCATTGTATATTCATGTCAATTTTGCTGCTACTTATTTAAAAACCAAGTAAAGGGCATTGTAAGTCTTCATCAAATATAGTAAATGTTTTAACATTTATAAAAGTAAAAGCCCTTTTAGTGTAATAAAAAAATTGGTTTTCTTTTAAAACCTACAGTTCTTACTAATCATTATTAAGAGTAGAAAGAATTTTACTTTCAAGCTGTATTCTCAATGTAAGAAAAACCATGGAAGTGGTATGGTCACAAGAACCACATTATGTACTTTATAACATTATATAGTTGTAATGAAAAACTTTTAGTTGTTTTTATCATTATTTTTGTCACCTAAAATATTCAAGATGGTTGGATTTAACTATTCAATTTTTGCTAAGCTTCAAACCATATCAAAAGTTTAAATATAAATATTCCGAAGCAATATATTATTTTTAACCATAATATAGTAATAATAAATATGTTAACTTTATTTATATGTAACCAAATAATGTTTTGTTTTTATTCATAGGGTTTGACAGATTTTATTAAAAAAAAAAAAAAAGAAAAATTAAAAAGAAAACTGTGTAAACAATTATTTGTAAAATTAAATATATTTTTAATTTCTATTTACAACATAAAGTGTTTTATTTTTTTGCGTGTTTTAGCCATTTTAGAACCGGTTATTCAAAATAAAGCGACGAATAAAAACAAAACCTGTAAACTATGCAAATATAAAATATCATTTATCTCTAAAATTATAGCTAATCCTAAGTTTGTACGACTATTTTTGCAAAAGTCAAATTAAATTGAAATATTTTGTTTTATTTTTCCATTTAATATTTTTATTTATATCTATCTCTTAACGCTTAATTGTAACTCTTAATTATAAAAGAAATACACAGCGAGTGCTAAACGCAAAGAAAAAACATGTTTTTTTCTTTCGGTGTGCAACATATTATGATTAAATTATATGGTTGTATTATCAAACATAACAACAATATTACCCCCGGGGGTTCCAATTGTCACTGCAAGAATATGGCAAATGCTTTGACGCGGTCCACTCGGGGAAAATAGGGGCACCAGACGCTAGGGTTCCTAGAGCCTAAATCTGGAAGAAAAGGTCTGTGTGTTAAAACATACGGGTCCTCTTCGAGGCCCGACCAGTGCCCAAAGGACTGGTACCACGGGAATCGGTGGCCCCACAGAGATCCTATCCTCTCTGTGACCGGTTATTGGTGAGGTCCCCTTCGGGGGTACACGTGGTTGTGGTTTAAGATCGATTTATGTAGGTATGGTGCAAGGTTGATCAAGTGTGCTGTTGCACTCCCAACAGACGGAGTTTGGATAGTCTCCAAAACCCTAAGCAAGAGGTTATAATATGGATCTAGGCTTGCCTTGGAAAGGCTTGCCATATTATATAAATTGCTACGCATTGTGACTGTATCACATACAAAAAGCGATTGGTGGCAATCGTAAAATGTTGTTATACTACACAATGGGGGCGCTAGTCTACGCCTAAGTTTCACTCGGTGGTAAGACCACCGTGAGGTTAGGCCGAGTTGGCAGGTACTCACGTTAATCTTGTTCCACAATAACAACAATATTGTTATGTTAGAAACATATTATTGTCAACTCTGATAAAAATATAAACTTGTCATAATAAAAACTACCCATAATATAATAAAATTTATTAAAATAAAATTAAATGAAACTATGATATTTCATATGGGATATACCGTTTGTCTTAACATTTTTGATAGTAATTTATTATATTATTTAGGCCCATTATTATAACTTGCCTTTAGCTAAAGTTAGGATTTTGTTGGGGCGATAAATAGATTTTCGTAGTTAAAAGTAAACTAAAAAACACTTTTTACTATCACATACTATAAGGACAAGTTATAGCAATGAGCATTATCCTCATTATTATAACGAAAATCTACTTATCGCTCCAACAAAATCCTAACTTTAGCTAAAGGCAAGTTATAATAATGGGCCTTATTATTTTATTTATTAACAATTTTATTTAAAATATATAACAAAATAGTCATGTTAATTAATATATTAAATAGCAAAACATAATATTTCCTTTAAAAAATTCACAAACGTTATGAGCTGTATACAGTTCACAAAATTTAGGAGTAAGTAAACTACTCCTTGCTCTCTCCCGATTATGCCCAAAATTTATACAGCACTTTACCTCCATATACCAGAGGCACATACAGAATTTCATTTTAATATGTCATACGGTATGACCTTTAGAGTGTTTACCAAATTTGGGGGTTAGGAAACTAACCCTTGCCCCCTCCCGATTATGCCCATAAACTTTACAGATCTTCATCTCCATATCCCAAAGGCACATACTAAATTTAATTTTTATGTGTCAAACGGTATGACCCGTACAAACTCCAAAAAAATAGTGGCATACACACCCATCCACCTATCCACAGACATCTTCGCGAAAATAGCCAAAATAGAATCAGGAGACCTCAAAACGTATAAATCCGCGGAAATCCCGACCTCGATTTTTTTCACGATTACTATATTTTACTTTATACCATTAATATATTTATTTATTTATTTTTTAGTTGGTAGCTTCTACAACAAAACTAAAGTTTTCTAAATAGTAGAAGTTCAATTTATGTAAATGGTTAATGTATTTCACATTAAAACTGAATCTGAACCTATAGAAACTTAGCAGATGCGAGCGATAAAAAAATATGAACAACAATGATGTGAGATATAAAAGGTGTTCTGGCTTTATTTTGCAGCTATGTTTATTATATTATATTTGGCTGCTTAAGCTTTGTTGGCAGTACTCAAATCAAGTAATCAAATTAGCTTCGTAACTTAGACTCTGGACTTTCAGAAATAATGAGGCAGGGATGTTAAATTACATAATTGACGCGTCCACAAATCGTAAAAATCTTTATTCTTCTTCGTCATTTCAAGAGAAATAAGGTCCAACTAAGCGATCATACAAACCATAAACCATACAAAGAAGAAAATCTTTGCTGATGCAGTGATGCTTAGCCGGACATTTGTGGATTGAGTTTGCTTTAATTACGATTATTATGATTTTTGGCAAATCTACTGAGTCAAAAATAGGCATCATCTGAGTAGATACGTTTTTGATTTAAATTTGGATCTCAAGCCATTAACTTCGGTCGACCAGCATTAATTCTTACGTCACCATAAACTAAAATGGATGTGGGATCAAAATCCAACCACAAAATAAGGGGCCGAATTGATATTCTTATCAATACGGCGGCTGTGTATTCTTTACTTCGCATTAATTTCTATCTGTCTGATGACGATAGAGCACAATGCGTGCATTCTTTAATTCGTATCATTTTCTATCTGTCGTTATCATGGCTGTACTTACTTAATCTAATCTAATTAATCTATGAGTATTAAAATTGAGCCGTAATTTCGATGAAATTGCATAATTTGCTAAATGACATCTGGTTACAGCTGGATAACATCTGGTTATTTCTCACTACTGTCTGGTTATCAATCATTTGGTTTTTGATTTAGCTTTTTTCTTTTCTTACTAAAATTAAATAATAACTAAAGTTTCACAATTTTTTTTTTTACATTCATTTGTTTGCAATTTATTTTACATAATAAAATTCCAGTAACAGTGATTTCTTTAGAAAGAAAACTTTTCATCGTTCTTCGTTTACTTATTTTCTTTTCTTGTGTATTTTCTTTTTTTCTTTTTTGTTTCTTGCTACTAAAGTTAAACAATAATACACATTAAAAAAAAAGTTGTTGACCCACAACAAAGTTATGGTTGTTCGAAAAAACAATAATAATTTGGCTAAGAAAAGATTGGTATCCCAGCGAAATTTTTTATCGGAAAAGCAACTACTGTTTTAAAGAATTTTGTTAAAGTTTCAAAATTTCCTTTTACCAGGATAACAATAAACATAATAAATTTCACAATATATTTAAAGACGTGGTCGTGGTAGTAAAAGGAATATAAAAATACCGCAATTTTAAAGGATCTTTCTTATTTGATGTTTTTTATAGTTTTTATATTTTATTGTTTCTTTTCAGTGAAATGAAAAAATATATCAAGAAAATTATATACAATTGTGTGTCTTTTGGACAGAACGACTAACAATTGTCAAGCTAAGAGGGCGTATAATCATAACTTAAATTCTTTATGCATTTGTATTATTTTGCTTAACAATAGAAGTACGAATAAGTGCTGCAGTATTTTACAATAAATATAAAATACTTTAAAATAAAAACAGCAGAAAACTTCAGCATTTTTATTCAAATGCATTGTAAACATGTTGGTCAGTAGAGAAGCAAAAAATTAGTTGGTAGAACAAGTATTTTTAACCTAAAATAGACTTAAGTGAAATACGTTGAACATTATGTCTTTTCAGGCTGGTCAGTAACTATAGGGAGTCAAAGCTACAATATTTATGGTTTCTTACACTGATATATGTACTGAGCCAGCATAGGTAGAACCATCAAATATTTACAGACAATCAATAGTAAAAAATAAAAACGCCATACAAGCAACTTGTGTTTTTTTAATAATCAATTTGAAAATTAAACTTTCTTTCTTCTTATTCAAAATGAATTTCATAGCGTGATATTAATCTCAATAAGTATGAAATTACAGGTATTGATGGTTAAACAACATATACCCAACCAAAATTTTGTAAGCTATAATATATTCTGGATAAAAAATGTTCTATACTAAGACCCATTATTATAACTTGCCAGTAGCTAAAATTATGATTTTGTCGCAGCGATAAGTAATTTTTCGTTATTTTAAGTAAGCTAATAATAACATTTAATTGTCACGTACTTTAAAGGCAAGTTATAGTAACGAGCCTTACCCTCTTATTATAACGAAACACTAGTTATCACTTCGACAAAATCCTAACTTTAGCCAATGGCAGATTATAATAATGGGCCTAAAAAAATAAATAAAATATGTAAAGCTTTCAAAATTATAACAGTTAACAGTGAATCTTACTTTACTCTAATCTAGAAAGTATTTAAAAATTAATGTATTTAAAATATAAATTTTTAAATTGAAGTAAAAATACTGTTCTTTTAATTTTCATAAATGATAGCCTCATCTAAATCCGCTGGATCGTAACATCCTAAATGATCGTGGTTATATTCGACTAGCACAATTAATACTTTTTACAGAAACCGAATTTGGAATATGAAAACCCTAAAAGAAAATTATGTAACGAAGTTTCTTCGGATCGGCTAAAACTCAGCGGCGCAAATAGGGGTGTTGTGGCATTCTAGCCGGATATTCGTTTTTGTTTTTTATTGGCTCTTAAATTTGGCAGTAAAATATCTTATGGTCTTTGGCTATTAAGGCTTGAAAATAAAAAAAAAAATCGGACTAAGGAGAAAAAAGTTCCCCTTGGAAGAACTAATCCTACCTCTGAAAAATTAAATTTTATTTTTAATTTTCTTACACTTTCGTTTAGCAAATGCAACTTTTAAGATAAGCGAATGTTCAAAAACCTAAACATGGCCCCAGGAAATTCTAAAATAACATTTTTGCCCCGCCTTAACATTTTTGTGGGCGGTGATATAAAATATTTTTTTGAAAAAATAATGTAATTATTAAAAGTAATAAATTACATACGTCTTAATACCATACAAATTTAATTTTTGTTTACATATTAAACTTCAAAATTATTACTACGAATAAGGGAACTAAACGAATGTCAAGAGGCCCTTTTAATTGTTTTCTACCCTCTCTTCATCTGTTAAGAATTGCTGCGACAAAACATGCACAATGTAAAAAGCAGAAAGTAATACACCTTAAATTGTAAGATTTATAGTGCTTTAGATATGGTTTATGTATTTACTTTATATAAAAGTACCCATCGCTGGATAATTGTTCAGAAACATATAAAATTCCAAATTTATTTAAAATTCAAAAATTATTGTAGATTTCGTAATATAGTGTTTAAAAAAAATCAAAGTTGCTGCCAAGTCTGCAATAACAAAAATAAAATATTTTTACGGGAAAAATTTCCTATATCTTAACCTAGATAATAAGGCACCTCTCTATAATATTTTATTCAAATTTATCCAGTAGTTTTTACGTGATGCAAATCCAGATAGACAGAAAAGCAGAACGCTTTATTTATAAGGTGATATTTGCAAAAAAAAAAAAATCGTAAAAAATGGCGAAAAAACGCGCAACAATTTTTTCTACAGTACAAAAGTAGAGATCCTAAATTTTATAGTGATATATAACATTTTTAGGATAGCGATGGAGATCACTCTCAAAAACCATTACATTTTTTTTTTTGACAAAAATATATTTTTTTTTAATTTCGATCGACATTTTTTATCATAAAAATTTAAAATAAATTTTTTTCTAAAAATTAATATAACTGTCTGTTAATATTAATAAAGCATTTCATAGAAAAAAATCAATTTGAAATATTTATTCGTTTAACAAAAAAAAAAATATTGCAAACTCCTCATAATCGTAAAAAGACAATAACAACTTATTTAATTTACTCAACTTTCCTGATCTTAACAGTGTCCCAAAACGAAAAATATCTAGCAAAAATTCACTACTCGATGCAGAGTCTCCTTATCTGTCGAAGTGCGTACTTAAATTTGTATATTTCTTAAATTTAATTTTTGTCCTAATGTCCTAATGTGCGTCGTCAGAAGGTTCTGTCACAGAAATTTTTTTTACCGGAATACCACATTAATCATGCCTAGTGAGTTTTGTTAAGCAGAAGAAACAACAGTTTACCAACAATTTTTCCACCTATCAAACAGCCACTTTAGGTAATAAATTATTACGGCAGGTTACCACCAATAATAATAGTCTTACCTTCGCAATCGCTGCGACAAGACTCACGAAAATTATTATAATTCTCTCAATACAAATACCAAAATGGATATGTTCATAATTAAGGACCTCTGCGCATTACTGAATGGCCTATTCTAATGAAAACGTTAAATTTAAATAATTAAATTGGTCACAATAATAAAACTCATAAATCTTTAATAATAATTAAATAATAAAAAATAATATGTGTAGTAGAAACGAGGCATCGCCGACTTTCATCGTCACAATTGTCTTTTAGGTGGCCCACTATTGGCTATAGCCAATACCTAAAATACCTAAAAATATCATTAATATTTTGTAAATATTTTCAGGTATATTTCAAAAATAATAACTTATGGCAAGTCATTGCCAGGTTGGTGCTGTAAATCCATCAATATTTGATTTTAATATCTAAAAATGAATAAAACATACGAAAATGCTTTTATCACCACCAAACTTGTTTTCTATAAAATCCTTCTAAAATGTTAACTACAGCAATAAAAAAAAAGAAATCGTTTGAATTCAAAATCATAGCAACATTTTGTATTACTTTTGTATGTGTTGCTAAGTTAAATGTAAATATATGTACGAGTATAACAATCTTTCCATGTGCATGTCTTTTAAACTAAACTTTGTTTTGAGCTTGTCATTGTTGTTGGTTGATGCTTTTGTAGCCAAAATTGTTGCTTGTGGTTTTTGTTCTAAGAAGTAAACTGTTTTCGCATATACATATTTATATTCGTATAAAACAGCACGAAAACGAAAAAAGGAATTACCCTAAAAAACAAAACTTAAAATTTACAAGACAACTATTGTAAATTAACATATTCAAATGTACAACATACGCAGCCATACGAACATTTAATAGGGAATTTACATTTACTAACATGGATGTAAACAACTACATATAACCAAAAGAGTTGAGTTTACTACAGTGTTTGTTGTTTTAGTTTATTATATGCACAACTTTATTCATAAACTTATATATTCTCAATGGACGCTACTTATAACCCAAATAACCTAATGATTGTGGACTAACATATGATCGATAATATCATTAACTGTTAAACAATTTCAACTATAATGAGTTGAACTGGGTTGTCGGGTTTTTAGTGATTGTATATGTTTTCAATAACAGATTGTGAAAAGAGACATAATTGCTAATTAAAAAGAGCAATTCGAAATATATGTTTATTAGAATTTCCTTCAGAGACTGATATCTTTACTTCTTGCTTGCTCATAGCCATCGGCTACTCACGGTCGTGTTTGTTTTGATCACAACTAAGAATTATCAAATTCTCAGTAATGCAGAAAATATGTCCACCAACACAAAGCTGCACAAATTATCAAATTTGTCGAAGTTTGGAAGGCATCCTAGCAGAGACAAGATCGAAGTAGAAGCCTGTTACCGGTCTCCACACAGTGGGGCAGAATAAAAATATTTCGGTAATTATTTAGCCACTTGTAAATGGTTAGTTAGGCCAAAATATAACATGGGTGTAGCAGAGGAGTATACGAGCTTAAGTTCTGACGCTGGACACAATCCACTTGTCAGGGGTGACGCTATGTATTCTTAAAGTTGGGTACCTCGTACTAGGAAACCTTTTTGAGCTTGGCATTTTTTAAATTTTTGTTTGATTTTTAAAAATTATACATGGTCTTATGATGCCGCCGGCCCAAAAACCGCACAAAACAGTCAATATTTGTGGGTGTATTGGTTTTTCGACAATCACTCTTGGATTCTCCCAAATGTGGCAATTCTGCTTATTGAGAAATCCACTGAGTTGAAAATGTGCCTCATCACTAAAGATGATTTTCTTCGAAAATTGATCATCCAACGTTGCCATTTCTTGCCATCATTCTGACCATTGACGACGTTTGGAATGATCAATAGTGCTACAATTGCACCTTGTAAGCGTGTAAATGCAATATGCATAATGTTCATCAACGACGAGCGTGAGAGGTGCAATTGTTGGGCACGACGACAAGTTGAGGTGGACGGCTCTTCAGCCACACTATCGCCAACAGCAGCAATATTTTCTACAGTACGAGCGTACACAAGGGTATGCTCTTACTGCTGGATTTTTCCGATTGTACGCAAATTTGGACAATTAAATTTTTACCCCCGGGGGTTCCAGTTGTCACTGCAGGAATATGGCAAATGCTTTGACGCGGTCCACTCGGGGAAAATAGGGGCACCAGACGCTAGGGTTCCTAGAGCCTAAATCTGGAAGAAAAGGTCTGTGAGTAAAATCACGGGTTCTTTTCGAGGCCCGACCAGTGCCCAAAGGACTGGTACCACGGGAATCGGTGGCGCCACAGAGAGCCTATCCTCTCTGTGACCGGTTATTGGTGAGGTCCCCCTCGGGGGTACACGTGGTGGTTGTGGTTTAAGGTCGATTTATGTAGGTATGGTGTACGGTCGATCAAGTGTGCTGTTGCACTCTCAACAGACGGAGTTTGGATAGTCTCCAAACCCTTAAGCAAGAGGTTATAATGTGGATCTAGGCTTGACTTGGAAAGGCTTGCCATATTATATAAATTGCTGCTCATTGTGACTGTATCACACACAAAAAGCGATTGGTGGCAATCGTAAAGTGTTGTTATACTACACAATGGGGGCGCTAGTCTACGCCTAAGTTTCACTCGGTGGTAAGACCACCGTGAGGTTAGGCCAAGTAGGCAGGTACTCACGTTAATCTTGTTCCACAATTAAATTGACCGAAAAATTCACGAAAAGTACAACAAGCATTTTGATTTGAACCCCCATTTTCATAATAAGCCTGAATAACTTTAACATGTTGCTCGATTATGTATCTTTCCATGGTTCAAATTGAATTAAATTGAAATTGAGAAATGCCAAATTAAATGCAGAGAAAAACTTGTTCACATTGAAGATCGGCTCTTGAAATGTAACGACCCGATAATATTTAACGTCTAGCTTGTGTGCTAATCTATCAGTGGGTTCGATTTCCACTTAGGATTCTGGGTGTTTCACTACAACGGATTAAGGTTGAATAAATTAAGTTAAAATTAAATTTTATAACACTCGATATATAAATAAATAAGTATTTTACGGCTAAGAAAGAGTTTTGTGTACTTATTAAAATAAAAATTTATTTTTATTTAAATAGAACAAAAACAAAAACTGAAAAATGTTTCAATAGATCCATAATGAACCAAATAGGGAAATATATAAAAAAACACAGAGTAATTGTAAAGCTCATCCTCTTTTTTAAGTCGATGCAATGAAAATGTAGACATTATGAAGTTGATTAAAGAAAAATTTGTGAGGTTATTATTAATCTTGGAGTCAAAATTCAAAAAGCTGAAGTCGTTATAGAGGAAACACGACAGAACTTAAAAAACCAGAATGTAGATAGCAAAGTGATTAACAAAGTATATCTGCTGAAACTATAAAATCCTTTTTAATTTTGTCATTTTATAAAAAAAACACACATTAACAAAACTACATTTGTGTAAGTGTTTGTATGTTTATCTCATACATATTTTTTAAGGTTCAAACTTTGGTAAATTTTAATATCTACAACCAAGTAAATAATAACAATAACTACAAAAATAAAACCAGAACCAGAAAAAAAAACAAAATTCAAGAACTTAAGCAGATACATAATGATTGAAACACACGCAAAGATTGTGTGTCATCCATAATAAAATCTCAACTCTTTTACAACATCAAAACATTATGAATTTAAATATTTATGAAATTGGCTCTGAAAGTTCGTTACAAAGTCATATCTATATATACTTTTATATTTGTGTTAGTGACATAATGTGTACATTTATAGAGAACTTCCTACCTCTTACTATGTAAATGTGAGTGTTTATGTGTTGTGTAGATTAGTTTTCGTATGTTTTGCAAAAATATTTAAATTAACAGCAATTTTAGTTAGAAGTTTTTGTTTTTATATTTTTAGATTTCTTAACCCATTAACGCCTGGTCCCCGATTGTGTTGTCCGATTTTAATGAAATTGCACACAGTTAGTATCTAGCGTATTTAAGGGCGGTTTACTACAAGTAATACGACATGTCAAATTTTCGTGTAGAAGTGTACATGTACTATCGTCTAAACATAATATGTAATGAAACTGTCCGACATTGAGAGAAAATACGGATGAAAATTTGACAGTCTTACACCTCTCTTTATGTTTTGAAATTTTTCAAAAACTATTATGCTTCATTAGATCAGGGTTGCGTTTTTCTTATTAATGCTAACTTTTCAAAGCAAAACTCTTCAAAATAGTAGAAAACCGATAAATATAGTGCAAAATAGATCCAGTTGGCATCACAAATAAGTTTGTAAAAAATAAAAAAAACTTTTGGCAAAAGAACGTGAAAATTTTTTAATTTTGTTTTAGTTGTTGGTTTTCAGTTTTTTTTTATTATAGCAATGGCTAGTACAACACCAAGAACCTATTCGTTGTTACTTTTGTAAATTTGGCATATTTTTCACAAGTAAGCGCACTATTTATTTGTTATCACTTTTTTATTGTTTTAACAACAGCTGTTTCAATTTTACTTCATTTTATTCAACACCAATGGTGTAAACGTAAGAAAAAAACCATACGATTTTTAATCTCTATTTTTTCATACGGATTGATTTTCATTTTATTTTTTCTTAGATTTTACGTACGTAAAGTCTTACTGTCTAAACTGCCCTTTATATTGACTTGCTATTTGTTATTTCTTTTTATCTGTCACGCATATGGGTATTTTTCTACCAACTTAGGCTATTTTTCAATTTAAAGATAATAATTGGAAACCAGTGGCAATAAACATATCTATATCTATACGTAGAATAAAATAGTAACATTTCGCTTTTATCTGTTTTTTTTTTTGTGTTCACATCACGTAATAACTGCTGCATGGATTTTAGCAAAATCTTGATACCTTAGTATCCTGATTCCAATATAGGATATTTTTTCCGCAAAAATTCTTATTTCCAGGAGAAAGTGGAGAAAAACCAGTGAAAATACGCCGTTTTTTTTTACCGATTTAAAGGTACAGCATACTTTAAGCCATCTTTTATCTTTAAAAGCGGTATATTTTAAACACTGTTGTGTAACAGATGGCGCTGTTTTAAAATAATGTGTAACTCATTTCCTGTCTATTCTTTACAGAGCTTTACAAAAGTTTTTAAAATGTTAAAACTTTAAATAAATTTAAGAATTTTATCCAGGGATGGGTAACTTTATATAAGGTTAATACGAAAGAATCTTAAAATTTGGTATGGATTACAAAAATCGAAGAAAATGTTGTCAGGACGCACACAACGTGTGTGGTCACAACTATTTTATTATATGTTTTGATAAGGTGGTTTTATCCAATTTTTGCATGTGTTATGTTTGGAGAGTGTTTTCCTATACGTGCGGCGTGCTTTTTATTGACTTTTTATCGACACTTTATCGTTTTTTGTTAGAGCAAGTGAAATTTGCCTCAATGGAAAATTAGGCTAAATGAAAAAAGCGCATAATTATGTTTTTGATAAGCAACTTGTCGTTAATGAAGAAATTACTCAAAAACCTTTGTACGAAATAATGTAAATAATGTAATGTCTTTGTTAAAAATCCTTAGACCTATTTTTGGCTTCCGTAGATTCGTACACAGCGTTACAATTATGTGAATATTTTTTCGATGAAGATGTAATGCATATGATTGTCAAAAGTACTATTTAAATTGCTGAACAAAAAAACAGTTCCTGGTTTCGTTACGTCAGTTACAGAAATGAAAACTTTTGTTGGAATCTTGTATCCTATAGGATATAATAAATTTTGCCAACATACATACATATTAAATCAAGCATATCTTATCTAAAAGATACAATCAGTCAAGATAGGCTCGAACAAATATCTAACACAAAGTTACATTTGATAACTGTTTTAGTAATCATAAGTTGTTATGCATAATTACTCAAAAGAGATATTTTACGTTCGCCACAATCGCACTAATCATGCACTAATGAATGATATAAAATTGATGAAAAGAAAGCCTAGGGGTTCATCAGATTTTTATTTTAATAAAAATAAGAAAATAATCACTGTACGTTGCAATGATAATTTATATATTTTTCCACTTTATTTATTCAATACTGAAATTTTTGAAAGACTGTTTTGCACAGTTTCATGCTGACACTCCGAAGAACATAGACAAAATATAAAAATTTAAATAGTAATAAATATTATTTGTGATAAGTATTTCTCAATTTAAGCATTAATAATAAAATCGTAAAAAAACGCATTTTTACTTGAAGAATAAAAATCCTATTTGATATAATTTAGAACCCCTTAATGCCTTAGTATTAAGGTATTAAGGTCCCCATTCTATGAAATTGAACCTGTAGTCCAGAGGAGTAGACCTATTGCATTGATTTTTTTATAGATAGTGGCCAGCTAATGCTATAATGCCCTAAGAGGGTTTTATTTAAGTCCACAACTCAAATTATGTTGAAATTTTTTTACATTGTAAAATTGCCGCCTTTTAACTTCCAATTTCCCCCCACCATTTGGTGAGCCAAATATGGAGAGGAGAAGTAGAGCCATATTTGGCTCTCCTTCCTCTAACTTTGTCTGAAAACAGATGTGCGATACCTCTCACCTAATTCTAGTTAGAATTTTTTAAAGACATCTCTCTTCCTGGGTATTTTTTTAGCCATTCGTCTTTATTGGGTTAATATTACTAGTCGTATATAAAAGTTAGTGGGCTACAATTTGCACGCATATCACCAAAAATTAGCATTGAAATGAAGAGTGCTGTATGTTATTTAAGACTTTCATGTATCTTTTATTTTTACATGTTTGCATAAAAAAAGATTTTCGTCACATAAAAACATCGTCACATAAAAAACATTACGTAAATAAAAATAAAATTAAATAAAGTTAGGTAAAACTTATTAAGTAAATTTGTTTATGGTTAATAAAAATTGGGGGAATTAGAAGACTGCATATATATTTTTGTAGTCAGATTTTAAATAAGATGAATATTTATTTTATGTGAATAACTCGCTAAATATTTTTGGGTATAATTAAGGTGGTAATACAAATAATTTTTTACTTGCTACAACATTTGCATTTTTTGTGTCTTAAAAATTTAATTTTTTTAGGTACATACACAAGACGAAACACCTAGCCACGTAAATGGTGCCTGTGAGTAATGAGGATAACAACTTATACATACTCGATCAGATCACAAGAACGCACTAACTTTCTGTTTTAAGTAGGCGATATCTTTTTATCGTATAGTCAACATTTTACTATAATCGGAAAGAGCACTTTCTTAAGAAATGCCAGCAGCAAAAAATTAAATTTTGTATCCCTTTTTCCAGAAAAAGACACAAGATTAAAAACTTGAAATTTTTGTTCGTCCAGGCGATTAAAATTTTAAATAAAAATGCTTTTTTACTTAATTATAAAATTATATGTTACATATTTTTACCTCAAAAAATATACGGTTTCTAATGAATCATACAGTGTATTCAAATAATTAAAAAAAATGTCATTCTAGGAATAATGGCTTCATAAAATGACTCTTTATCGTCGATTCCTCTTTCCTCTTCATAACAACTGAGGGAAATCCAACCCCAAACATTTTCAATTATTTTGAAGTCGGGAGAATATGGTGTCAAAATAAGCAGAATTACATTTTTGTTTAAAATATTTTTTTTTATAACGGTGGCTTTATACAAACGGTCCAAAAATATAACTTGATTTAGACAAAGCTAATTTTGGGAGAGCCTTTTGGATTGCTCTAGTAATTTTTTGGTTTGTGCCGTAATAAGCTATATCTTCCTAGACTATGACTCAACCCTCTTTGCTGTGAAAATTATATTGCAGTGTTGCTATGTTGAATGTTAAAAAAATATACAGTTGCTAACACCCTACTTTTAAATTATAACATTTTTACTTTCATTTTTATAAAAAAAAAATATGTTTTGACATATTTCATAATTCCCAGTCATTCTTTTGTTTTTATACTCTTATATGCATGCACATAGACATATTTTTTTCTGGAATAACTTTAACACTTATATCTTTGACAGCTGTCAAAAACAAAAATTGCTTAAAAATCCTTTTGCAGTATCGTTTTAATACACTTCATATACTCATGCACAGCAAAGCTTTCACAGATTTTAATTTCTTTGTTGTTGTATAAAAAATATATATTAACGTCATGAAAAAAAAAAGAAAAATTAAACACTTTATTTAAAAAAGTTTGCAAAATGTTAAGGACTTTAAGGACATTTAAAAACTTTACTTCTTCTTTATTCCTTTTTTATTTTTAATCATAACATTTTTTAAGAGCTTTAAAGCTGTAACATGCAATGTAATATGCATTTATATGACACAATTTTTTTTAGTAAAAAAAATATACAACACGGGACCAATTTTCGAGGAAAACATAACTTTTTGCCAATCCATATAGTAAAAATTATACTGCAGCCATCTTCTATTGTCTTGTTTTTGATTTTTAAAATTTTTCTGACAACAGCCACTATCTTTTTTTTACCCGATTTCGGCTTGATTTGGATTTATTAGACCCCAATAAGTTTTAAAAATTAAAAGGCATGGCGAAGTGGACATTACAAAAAAATCACAATTTCATCTAAAGCTTCTAAAATTTTCTCTTATATATAAAATAGTTTCCCACAAATAAAAACAAAATAGTTCCTCATTTATGTTTATATAGTTATTTGTGGTATGATTGTTATATGGTTATACATATATAATTGTATTTATTATCAAATGTTTTGCCTTTAGAAATTTTATCGACATTCGATGACTTAACAATCATTTTATAAGTTTTATATTTATTGATTTATGCTGCAAAACCAAAAATATCAATAAAGTCCCCTTGTAATCATTTTTTTATAAACTCTGTTTATAAAACTAACAAGAAAGAAGAAAAACAACAATGACAAATTAAAAACAAGTTCTGTGAAGTGCAGAATAAAATATATATATCTTATTATATACATACATATGTAAGTGTTGTTTAAATTTTATTTTTTTTATTAAAAAAGGCTTAAATTTTTTACAAGTAAGTGTAAGTGTAAATATTGTTTCAATTTGTAAAATTTTAACAAAACAACCAAATTTACATTAAAAGCTTCTTTCATTTTAATTAAGAGCCCCCACGCAAACCCCTAAGGGTCAGTAAGCAAATACACAATCTCAACGAGAATCTCACAGAGAACAAAACATTTAAAAATTTTAAATTTTCAGCATACCAGCTTTCGACAAGGTAGGTTTTGTGTCACTTTGCTAAATATTTAGTAAGCTAATGCATTTTCATTTTAACCACTTCTTTTGGTTGGGGGCCTTTGATTTTAATACACTAATGTTACGTAGTTGTATAAGTAATCCAAATGAATTTAAATATTACTCATACGTATATGATAAAAATTAACAAGGGAAAAATTATTGTCACTGAATTAAAGTTTGGCTGCCTCAATAGTTTTTAGATGAAATCTTTTTTATCTTTTAGCGGCTAAAACCCAGTCGCATTAAACTCTTCCACTATGGCATGTTATTTTAATATTGAAGTCCTAACCCAAACACAGCGTCTTATAATGTGTTCAATGGAGACTTCAAAAGATTGGTTTATCGATTCTCATAATTTTTATTATTTCTTTTGCCTAAATCCTAATTCAAAAGTATACAAAATTCGCCTTGATCTTTCTAAAAAGTCAAAGTCTCCTAAAAAGAACATTGGACGAGCTTTAGTTTATTTGCATGTTAAAATATAATTGGTCTACAATTCTTCTGAGTAGCATTTCTGAAACCGCTTCCTTACCGCCTTCCGCCTTCCATCCTGTGTGATTAAAGGCAACCGATATATAATTTCCGGGAACCTCATTTTCATTGAGTCAATTGTGACTTTAGATTGACCCAGCTAACTGATAGATACTTGTCATATACACTTTAACTAACTTGAAATTTGTTTTACTTTGCCCGCTATGGGGACAAATATATGAGTAGAATTGAAATTTTTTGAATTATTTTATTTGTCTTATAATTTACTAACTAACGGAGACAGGTTTCTTCATTTATTTATAATTTGGATGCAATGCTTGTCTGTGTTCAATAGTTTTTTTTTTTTAATATTAATTTTTTAGTTTTTTAAAGGTTTTAATGATTATATTGGTCTGGTTAATGAACCTAAAAGCTTATATACTTTTGAATAAATAAATTAATAAATAAATATAATGAAACTTGCCGTGTTTTATAAAATTTTCTATTAATTTGAATGCTTTGGTTTATAATTAAGGATATAAACAGCCAGTCGAGAACACATAAAACGCTTCAGACAGGTAGAATTAGCTAAATATTAATATGAATGAAAGATTTTTTTTTCTATCGAAGGCGCTAAGTGGTCTAACATAAAATATCTTCAGCTCATTATTGAACACTTATATTGCAAATTTAATATAATGACTACTAAAATGTTTCTGATAGATATGTACGGCATCTGTTCAAGAGAAAATGTGAATTTTTAATTTTCGTAGGCTGTGTACATTCGATTATCGATTTTTTTAAATGTTGGTACACATGTGTTAGTCATATGTACGCGATAACAGCCAATTTAGATCACTAGTTTGTTGTTGATATTTAAAAAGCCACGTTTGTGTGTGATTTTTGATTTTTAACTTTAGCACAATTTTTAACGCAAAACTGAATATTTGACCTATTTTTTTCAAAAGTCAATAATCAAAGAACACACACAAACGTAACTCAACTTTTCAGTTGTTAACAACAAACTACTAATCCAAATTGGCTGATAATCGAATATACACAGCCCGCTAAAATTCCAACTTCACCTTTTGTTTTGTGCAGCCCTCATACTTTGTGGTGAAAATAATTAATATTTCGTTAAAACAATAATGACGTAAACTTTAAGTAAAATAAAATTTTTTAACATAAAATCGAAGTAATATAATAAATATACCAATACAAGGATCCTTTAAAACGTAAGGGACGTTTTTTTATATATTAAATATTGAAAAGACAAAAATGAGCATCAGTATTTTTACGCACACAATTTTTGTATATTAACTTTTTATATGTAGCTTCAGTTTATAATATAACTTTTTATTTCTATTAAAAGAAAAACAAAATAAATAAAAAATCCATTAAATGGTTCATAAAAACTTATACAAGTTCCTACAAATGTGACGATATATTTATGTGTTTCGGCTATAAATACCTTAGGAATGAATGTTTATGCATGTGTACTCCCACAAGAATACACATACATATGTATTTAAGCATCTATCGATTATAATGTTTCAAACACATGTAAATTTACAATATAATGTAGTATTAGAAACTCATTTAAATGTCGAACAAATGATTGATCCCACAATATGGACAAATGATTAAAGAACATGAAATGATATACATTTGTCTTGTACAACATCCACAGCTCAAAGATAAATACGAAGGCGGACTCAGAATAACCCGTAAGACAAGATTTTTTCTAAACAATTTGAAGATTTTGTTTTCTTATTATAGTAGCAAATTTAAAGTTTTTAAAGTCATTTAAAGACAATTAAGAACGAGCTATTTTTATAATAAAATATATACTAGATTAACTTAAATATATATATACAGAGAGTTATTGTTTACCGAGTTACTTTTAACTTTAAATAAGTTATCCTTGATTTTCCTTTATATGATGATACGAAAATAATTAAGTAAATAAATAAATAAATACAGAGGATCTCTACGGCGCCCTTGTAATATTGCCTCGATTACCTATCTGGTTGGTTTTTTGGTCGTATATTATAAGTTTTTATAACTTTAGTCTTTCCAACAACGAACAATAAAAACATGTAACATACAAGGGAGAATAATGGAGAATAACGGAGAAACGTAAGAAAATATAAATAAAAAAAAGAATTATTTTTTTATAAATCTTTATAAATCCTGAAAGTATGCTTTTAATAAAAATCTTTGAAAAACATAAATTCACAATCACCATTGCCAGATTTTTTAAAAGATGTTATCTATAAATATATCTAATAAAATATTAACTTTTGTTCCTGTCTAAACTAGTGGATGGATTTTAATAAAAATTTGTAAGGTGTTGATTCCAATATAGGATACCTTATTCCGCAAATAAATATTATTTCCGAGGGAAAGCGAAGTAAAAGCAGTGAAAGTACGTACGTAATTTTACTGATTGAGAGGTATGTACTGAATACTTGAAGGCATTTTTATTTTTGATAGCGGGATATTTTAAACACGGTTGCGCAACAGATGGCGCTGTTTTAAAATAATGACAAAATTTTAATTACTGCCAAATAGACAATTGAATAAAAGACAATTCCTATAAGGTAAATACGTAGAAATCTTAAAATTTAATGTGGATTACTTTCAAAGCAAAATCGAACAAATTATTGTCAGAACACACACAACGTATGTGGTCACAGCTACTTTTTATATAAATTTTTATAAATCCTAAAAGTAAGTTTTCAATAAAAAGCATACTTTTATACATATTTTTAACTTTGAGTTATAATAAGTGCACGTTAGAGAGAGAGAGAGAGAGAGAGAGAGATAGAGAGCTTTAAAAATAAGGTTTATTTATTTTCACTGCAGTATTGGTGTTGCAAAAATTTTCAATTTTTAATAGTGACTCTTATATATCAGAATGCTTTAGTCTTTTTGTTTTTTGTTGGTAAATGTAAATTATTTTTTATCTCCATATACCAAAGACAAATACTGAGTTTGATTTTGATATGTCAGAAGGTATGACTTGTAGAGCGTTTACAGATACGATACTACACGCTCACAGACATCATCTTGAAAATAGTAAAAATGTATCCAGGAGACCTGAGAACTTAAAGATCCGTGGAAATCCCGTCAACGATTTTTTAACGATTACTATTCTTTATGGTAAAGTAAAAATAAATATAAGATGGATAGCAATAAATGAGTATTATATAATACTCCAATAATAAATAATTTTTTTTTTAGTTGATTTTTTTTAAGTCAGTTTAGATTTTTGATTGATTTGTTTTATTATAAGCTAAGTAAATTTATAAAAATATTTTTGGTTTATAAAACGTTTATTAAACAAATTTTGTATGAAAGTTTCTTTCAAAAACCTTTTATAAAACAAAAATATTTTTGATGAATTTGGCCCTAAATATTTTAAACTTTTTAATATTAATTCAGAGAAAAAGTTTATGTAAGTTTGTTTGCAAAGATAATTAACTGTCTCTCTTATTCAATAATTTTTGTATAACGAAAGATAATCGTATTGCTTACAACTTTACAGTGGACTATAGGAAGTAATACTTGACATGAAAGTTATTTAAAAGGAAATTATTAAGTTGCCCTCGTACAAGCAAACTTCATTTAATTTGCTAATGTAAAATTTAAAGATTACTACATTACATATGAAAGGCAAATATTTGCATGCAAAAAACAAAATATATTTCCTCTACACTTTTTTCCATCACAACGAAAAATGAACAATAAAGTCCAGTTCGAGTTAATACTTTTGAATTTATAAATATTATATTTATTGCTTTTTCTCTCTAATATTTTATTTACTAATTTATGTAGAATTTTAGACACAGACATATGTACTTGTAAATATTTATCCTTGACCACTCGATTTGCAATTTTCTGGTTAAATTATATCTTAATGTATCTTTAGAAGAAAACAAATTGTTTAATTTTAATTCTAAAGACAGAGCAAATATTGTAGCAGTAATAGTCAGTCATGTTGTATTAAGTTACACTTGATTAAATTTCAATACCATTAAACAAGCAACAATAACAAGAACAGAAATAAATATGTCCTCCTGCAACACTTCTTTCTTAAATTATTTATTTCCTTTCTTTGTTTTATTAGTGTTGTATTCCATGAAAGGAGTATGTAAATCATTGTGAGATGTTAAGTGATGCCTTAATTTATTAAAACGCTTGTCTAGATATTCATTTGTATATTTGTTTATGCTCAAATAATTTATTGCTAGAAACTATTTACGGTCTTGAATATATTACTATCGTACCATTTTATTGGAATATCATTCATTAATGTTTTAAAAACTTAATCTGCAACTATGTTTTATTGATTACACTGCTCAACAAAATTTTAACTTTTTTTGGCTCATATTGAATATTCGATATTTTGTTAATCTAACTATTTATTTTACATGTGTAACATAAGAACTTATATCAAATTTTGAATGTACCAAAAATAAAAAAAAATTACAACCACCACCTACATTTAGAGATATTACTGGTTAATAGAGAATAAATATTTAAAATTTTAGTGAATATTTGGCTTCTGGAAGGTCTTTTCTAAGTCTCCAATAATAATCTGCTAGCATTCCTGGACTCCATTTCCCTTGATAACGCTTCACCATTAACGAAATGTCTAGATGGAACTTTTCGCCTTGTTCGTCACTTACAGCATCAAAATCCAGATGAGAGTCCAGCATACGTATTTTTAAAGACATATTACACCACAAAACTTTATAAGATATTATTAGTTTATTTACACAGTGCAACACGGAAAAAATAACCATCAACGGACACCACTACGTGATAAAAGTTGTTTATTGAGATCTTAGGTTCATTTTTGTAGTTGATTGTTTCCTTGAATTTTAAACGGTTTGCTACCTATGGACCTGAACAGGGGAAAAGAGGTAAAAAAAATTGAATTTTTTACAGTTTTTTTGCGATTTTGACCTTGAAGATGAAATTTTTTTGATTTTATATGTTAACAATTTTTGTTCTTTATGACAAGGGCTACAACTTTGCCTTAGAGAGTATATCAAAATTTCAAACGGTTTGCAAAATATGAGCTTGAGTAAATGATCATTTTTTTTTTGCAAAAATGACATCGAGGCCCCACATCTTTGAGGGCCCATAAAAAAAACCTGGAGCCAAAGTCCTCCAGGGAGACAGGGGTCTTTTTTTTGGTCTTTTATGACGTGGTGTCCGTATATGGTTATTTTGCCATGACTTAAAAAATTACACAGTGTGTTATTAAATCTTTGTAATTTTCCGAACTATGGTTTCCTAGAAAATTTTGGATAACCTTCACAAAAGATTTTTCTGATCATTCAGTTTTTCTTCAAAGCTCTTATCATTTATCAGTTGCCGTATTTGTGGACCTACAAATATTCCCTCTTTAATTTTTGTCTCTGAGGTTCGGCAATTTCTCTTACAGATATGTAAATCCACTACTATCTTTAGGCAAAGCTTAGAGTAGAATCCTGACTTTCTGATGGATTTGGAGGCTTTGGCACAGGCAGTTAAGCACACTGTAAAGGATGGGTCGGACAAAGACAAATTTGGATTTTTAATAGTGGGTTTGGACTTGGTTGCAATGCCTTTGGATTGAGTCAATCAAAAATAACAATCACATACATAATGCCTTGGTTCGATCCAAATCATTGGTATAGCAAATGGGTTCTTATTTAGCCCAACCTAATAGCACGCAGGATTTTTCTTGATGCCTCACAGGAAATCCAAAATAGTCTAAATAGCATTGCTCAATTAAAGATGTGAAATTTCGACGCTGAGATGTAAAAGTTAATTCACCACACACAACAAACACTTTCAAGGTTAGAACACTTTCGTGGAATGTTTACGATGTAACAAACGTACATAACAACAGTCGCCTAAATGAAGTTATGAACAACAAAAAAACACGTACATAAGGTCAAAACCTAATATCTAGCTGTCACAAGAAAATTAGACGTGACTGAGACAAAATTATTATATATTGTTAATGAGGGTACACCAACATAAACAAAAATCATCACAAAGTCCATTATGTACATTCATTGTACATAACGCCTTCCACAACGAGCGTTTGATGCATTCTTTTATTCATAATAATTTTCTTCTTTTCATACATTCCAACGTCATCTACTACCCAAAAATCCCTTTTTCACCCAAATTCAGCATATTCTTTTTTATCTATATCTATACATATAATGAAGTAGTAACTCGTTTCCGTCTCTCTATCTGTCTGCTTTTCATTTACGTTCGCATCACGTAAAATCTACTGGATGGATTTTAACAAAATTTTGTAAGGAGGTAACCTATGTATCCTGGTCCCAATATAGCATACTTCTTTTCACAAAAATATCTTATTTCCAAGAGAAAGTAGAGAAAAAACCAGTGAAAGTACGTAGTTGAACTAACCGGATATGAATACTTTACTTTTTATAAAGTAAAGAAATACATAAACTGAAATGTAGCATATCTTAAGGAGGTACTAATAACTACTTAGTACAGCACGGCAACTTTAATTTTTGAAAGATGTATATTTTAAAAGACAGATCGTTTTAACTACTTAGTACTGCACGGCAGCTTTAATTTTTGATATTTAAACACAGATGGCGCTAAAAACATATGAACTACTTACTGCCAAATAGCCAATTGAATAAAATATTTATAATTTGGTTATTTTGTGAAATACATACTTAGGTAATTATATAATTACAATATTTTTTATTTAGCGTTAATTTTGAGAATTTGGTAAGAATACTACGACTTAAGTGTGGCTATATAATTCTGTTATTCTTAGTTCAGTTGCATTTTTCTCTTGTAGGTGCTACTCTATATAAGTAAGTCTTTCAATAGGTGTGGAATACTTTCAAAGCTAAATCGAGCAAAATATAATCAGGACGCCCTCGCAGCTAGTCACATACATTTTCTCAAGGAGCGCCAGGTTTAAATTACTTTAGAATCATTTAGTTATTTATTAACTTTTAAATAGAATTTCAATTAACTTTTAGCTTAAATTATCGAGAATATTTCCGAAGACATTCAATGTTGTAGTGATACACGCAGAGTCTTTGATGGGAATCGAACCCACAACCCCCAGACTGATGGGCTAGCACACTAGCAAGTAGCTTACCGGGTACTTCCTTTGAAGTTGTTACATTCTAGTCACGCAAAAGTGGTCGGCACTCTATAAATAGTCATGAAAATCCTTACAAGGATGTTGGACTATCGGAGCATAAATGTGCGTAAGGAGGCTGAACTGTGATTGTCCATACTCGAACGTGTGACCATTTTAAAGGATTGCTTGACGATATTTAAGCACAATTCGAAAAGGTTTTTGTCTCGTAACCGTAGACAAAACATGGATTCTTTGCGACACGAGAGACCCAAGAACATGCATCAAACAGTGAGTTTTACGGATCAACATACACCAACGAAAGCTAAGGTGATTATGTGGGCAAATAAGGTCATGTCCACAGTTTGTTATGGTCGGTGACGTTCACATCTATTACTTTTTAAAGGTTAGTATTATGCAGAGTTTTTGGACAACTTCAGCATCGTTTTGAAGCAAAAATAAAAACGCATTCCATCAAGGCAATACAAACGAGTGAAGTTTCTATGGCAAAAATTTATGAATTAGGCTACGAATCCTTACCATATCCACTATACACTCCTAAATTAGCCCATTGCGGCAGGGCGTCATTGAAACGAATACATAGTTTGTGGACCATGAGAAATCTTATTATTTTGATTAAATAAAAAAAAAATTAGAAAAACGCTAAACTAAATGAATTGAGCTTGAAGGAGACTCTATTTGAGAAATATTTATTTTTTTTATTATTATTTTTAGGGGGGATACCGAAGCAGTCTGCTAGCATCATGGGTCCCTTTTCGAAAACCCTCCATTCCTCGTTGATTTCAGGTATCCGACTGGAATTTTACGAATATCTCACTTTCATTGAGTATCGTGCTGTGACTATCCTTTTACTCTCGATTGTAGTGATTTCAGACTGGCGACTGATACGTGTCGACATTAATTCTCATCGCGGTAATTGCTAACATTTGCTTAAGGCCAAGGTCTCCACAGCAGCTCCATTTAATATATGTCTGCCCGTAGTCAAGAGACTTTTTTATGTTAGCCTTTTCTCAGGCACAGTCTGCAGTATCATCTTACCTCGATTCTTAACTAAGCCAGATAATACTTGAGAGTCCGTGAGCTGTCACTAATGCTGTAAGTCATTTGTAGGCACCCAAATTATATCTAAATGCCTTCTTGGTCTTCCTGCCAACTTGCAAAGAAAAATGCTTGTCTTTAGTGGGAATCGAACGCACAACCCCGTTGTGATAGACTAGCACACTACATACTATCCCTCCGAGTCTCCTTTAGTTGAGAAATGTTTTTTTTTTTGTTTATTTGAGAAAAGCTTTTTGCCAAAAAAAATGCCCTTTATCAAAAAAGACACAGAAATATCAAATTGGCATCGTAAGAAAAACTAGTATAAAAAATTTCTTATCAAGCCAAACTATCAAAGTCAGTTCGATAATACTTATTTATTTAGTCATTTTCCAGCCAATTAAAGGCAATGGGTTATAGTTAAATATTTGACAGTACATACATATACATGTACATTTTTATGTGTTTTTTTTTTAATATTTGCAAGGAAGCATAAAAAATATAATTTTACATTTTCAGAAATTTAAAAGATCATAGGAAATATAAAAACTAGCAAGTGGTATTAATGTGCATATTTATGTATATTTAATATTTATGTTACTTACTTTAAACTATTATTTCATAAAAACACTCACGCACACATATAACATGAGAGAATTCAATTTCCGTTCAGTTGTATTATTATGAATTTATATGTGAGCATACAGACATAAGCAGTCACGTACATATTGACAGTTCTAGCATATGTACATATAAAATGATAAACGAATTTGACTTTGAGACATGTAGATGGGTACAATGGTATAGGTATTTTATATTCATTAATTTTTCCATCATGAGTATAAATATAAAGTTTTTTTCACCCTCTACACTTTTCCTTTAGTATTAATGTCAGAACATTTTAAATTAATTTAAATGGAGGGATTTTGCTATGTTGAGGTGTTGTTTTTTTGTATTGCTATTTTTCATTTTTATTTATATATTTAATAAGCCACATAGTTTTTTAGCGTTTTTTTTAATATTAAGAGCTCTTAAATTTCCACATCAATAATTTGGGTAAACCAGAGATCATAACAACTTTGTGATTTAATCTCTGAAAAAATCCAAGGATTACAAAATCAAAATATATCAAAAACACGCACGCACTACCAGCCTATTAACATTAAACAAGATAAAATCCAACCTAGCAACTCAAACATCGTTATTTCTAAATTTTAAGGTACTCATATGTACAGCCATACATACATACATATGTAATCGTATGTGTTAGATGAAATAAAACAAATTAATGTTTGGAAATTTCTTGTTGGAAAAATAAAATTAACAAATAAAAAGGAAAAAGGAAAAAGTAAACAAAAAATAAACGAAATCAAAATTAATCAGTAGGATTGGCTAATGAACGTAAATCAATATTGATGAAAATGTATTAACAAAAATCGTATGCTGTTATGGTTTTGTTTTAGGGCAGAATTTAATTTTTAAATTCAACAGTAAAGAAATTGGGGGATTTTAAGGTCATAAAATTTCGCACTGAAATTTGTTATTGAGACCACATAACTCGAACCTTAAAAAATGCCATAAGTGATTGAACATGACTTCGACAAGTGGGCACTGCGACTAAAGCGGATATAGCGCATTCGAGAAGTCCAATATTCAAGCAATTTGGATCATGTCTCGTTATTAGTAGGCAAAATTTTGTCTTCCAAACCATCAAAAAATCTTGCTGGCCAATTGATAGTACCATTTCACGAAACGTTAGATATGCTGTATTTAGTAAACATCCCATCTAATTTCTCTACGTACACAATAATAATTGTTCACTTTGTATCATGTTCTATGTTGGACTATGCCCACCGTTCTGTGCTGGACTATGCATATTTATTTATTTATTTATTTATTTAAATATATAAAAGTCTACATAATAATTTCATACAGACTTTAGTAACAAATTTAATAATTATTTGTAATAATAATTTTCAAAGACAAAAGAAAAATGTTTAACAATTAAGGAAAATTATAATATTGCGTTTTATAACGTTTAAGCTTAAAGAGTAATCAATAAATTGATACAGTTCATTAAAATTGGCACATATTCTTCTCAGTGGATCAGCATAAGCATAGTTCATACGAAAACATTTAATTGCCAGAGGTTGAAAGTAACGTGTCGGCCGATGTGGAACATTAAATGATATAGTTCTTAGTATGAATTCAGAGTGCATATCGCCATTAAGAATACTTAACAAAAACGTAACGTTTAGCATAGTCCTTCGGCTTTTAAGAGAAGGCAACTTAATTAGCGGTAATCTTTGATGATAAGGAGGCAAATTTAATGTTGGATTCCATCTTAAGCTTCGTAGGCTAAATAGCAAAAACTGTTTTTGAATAGACTCAATATGGTCATTATGAACATTATGAACATTATACAACGGATCCCAAACAACTGAGCCATATTCAAGAATAGGTCTAACTAAGGATGTGTATAAAAGCTTAGTTACATATGGATCGATAAATTCCTTTGCCCATCTTTTAACAAAAGCAAGAACGCCTCTCGCCTTATTGACCATCATATTAATGTGTGGAATAAAACTAAGCTTAACGTCAAGCATTATACCCAAATCCAGGATGGAACAAACTAATTCCAAAGGTTGTTTGCCCAAAAAAAAAGTTTACACTGACGAAGTTGCCCCTGTTAAATCTCATGTGCTTGCATTTGTTAGAGTTTAGTTCCATTAGGTTTACATTGCACCAAGTATAAAAGTTATCAATATCATGTTGTAGGTAAAAATGATCCGAATTTTTTTTGTATGTAAGAAAAATTTTTACATCATCAGCAAACATAGGTATGTTGCAATATTTTATAACATTTGGCAGATCATTTATAAACAAAGAGAACAGGATTGGACCAAGATGGCTGCCTTGCGGTACTCCAGAAGAAACATTTATAGGTTTAGATATGTGGTTTTTAAAAAGTACATTTTGTTTTCTATCATTTAGATAAGATTTAATCCAATTTAGACTATTTGCAGAAAATCCCTGCATATATAGCTCTTTAAGGAGAAGTTTGTGATTGACTTTGTCGAAAGCTTTGCTGAAATCCGTATAAATGGCATCAGTTTGTTGATTTTTCACGAATCCTTTATTAACTAACGTCGTTAACTGTAACAGGTTGGTAATGGTTGAGCATCCTTTTCTAAACCCATGTTGATGCGGCGATATTAAATGCGATATGTTGTGGCTTAGAAAGTTGCAGATGAATTTTTCAAGAAGCTTTGGTATCGAACTTAGTTTTGCAATACCTCTATAATTTTTTGTATGTGACTTACTGCCAGATTTGAATAGAGGAATGATATATGAGCTTTTCCATTGACTAGGAACATAGCCACATCTGATAGATGAGTTGAAGATGAAAGATAAAGGTTTCGACAAATTAGCTGCACAGTACCTCAGTAAACAGTTGGGTATACCATCCGGTCCATGGTTAAAAGTTATTTTAAGTTTTCTTAATTCAAACTCTATTTCAGCAGAATCAATTTCTGGAAAGTCTATTGATAGGTTTGAAGAAATTTCAAAAGGATAAGTACTGGTGTCATCATATATAGCATCAGAGTACGTTGTAGCAAAAAAATCCGCAAACATATTGGCGATAAGAGCGTCATCATCAGATTCACAATTTCCATATTTTATTACAGGCGGATACTCATTAGATTTACGTTTGGAGTTTACAAAATTAAAGAACGATTTAGGATTGTTTTTAAAATTTGATTTCATTCTGATGATATAATTTTTATACAGAGTGGTATTTAACAAATTATACTCAGCGCGACAAATAGAGTACCTTGCGTAATCAGCAGTAGAATTAGAGTTTCTGTATTTTTTGTAGAGTTTATTCTTTTTATTTTTTAGACTTGATAGATGTTTAGATCTCCAGGGGGGGCCAGAGCATTTGAAGACAGTTCGTTTAGGTATGCATGTTTCCATTAAAGAATAAACAGATTTGTAGAAGGTAGTAATCATCATTTCAATGTTTAATGGAGTGCAATTTGAGATTAATAACACGTTATGCCAGTCAATATTACTTAACAATCGATTCATCATGTTATAATTGCCACGTTGAAAACAAAAAACTTGCTTGTTTTTTCTTAGTGGGTTAAAAGACTCTGGAAGTAACAAGGAGCAACGAACTTGAAGAGTTGGATGATGTCGATCTTCAGGCATAGTAATAGGGCAGGATCGATTTATTGTACAATCAGAAGGTTCATTAGCGAATACCAAGTCCAGCAGTTTATTATTGATATTATACACAGCATTTATTTGGTAGAGGCTTAAATCCATTATATGGTTTAAGAAATCGTTAGAAATCAATGGAACTAGGTTTAATGAGTCAGGTGGATAGTTCCATGAAATCGACGGCAAATTAAAATCTCCAAATACTAAAATATAATCCGTGGATTCAGCAGAGTTTACCATGTGTTCAACGGCTTCAAAATGCTTTTCATAAACAAAGTTTTCAGAACATTATTTATTATTTATTTATTTATGATTTAAGGTTTCAACACTATAAGATTATATAGATTACTTTACAATATTATACATATTAATATTAATATGGGGTTACTTGTGCAAAATTTCAACACTCTACCTAATTTAGTTCCCTAGTTTCACTATAAAACATTTTCAGTGTGTGTGCGAGGTTTTGTTTTAGGGCAGAAATTAGTTGTTAAATTTAGCATATTTTATATTGAGAGTCCAGAATTCCAAATAAAAAATAACTTTATGCCATTGAACATGATTTCAGACAAATGGATAACACGGCTAAAGCGGTTGCAGTCTTTCAAATTATATAAAAAATAAACCAAATGCGTTAGATCGCAAAGTTTTCCTGGTCAATTGCTTGTGCCATTTTCCGAAATGATGCTTTCTGTAACTCTAATGATATGCTGTGTTTAGCAAATATCCCATCTAATTAATAATCATGTCTCTGTACCGCCTGTCATTGACATTAACGTGTGTGCCAAGCTAGTTTTACAATAAGAAAGGCGTAACGATTCCACTGGCCGATTATGAACATTCAACAGAGATATTTTGCAGATGTATCAGTCTATCGTAGATTTTCCTCACCCCATTCTACCTATTATAATTCTCTTTATACGCAATAATAATTTTTCACTTTGTATGGGAGGTTCCACGCCCACCGTTTCAATACAATATGTTTTTTGCTGGACTATGTGTATTATTATGGGGGTTACTTGTGCAAAATTCCGACACTACAGTACAAGATAATAATATTTTACTTTTTATGAGAGGTACCGCTTCCACTATTATAATCCAACCAATTTTTTGCTTAGCTATAAGTATTAATATCGGGATTATTTGTGCACATTAATGTTCTTCAGGCATACTACAATTATTTTTCATATATATGAAAGGTACCACGCCAACTATTCCGATCCAGTTAGTTTTTCTGCTAAACTAAGCACTTTAAAAAGCGAAGTGTTTTTACAAAATTTCAAGAGTCCCCAATAAACTCGATAGTAAATGTTTACTTTGCATACATATATAAATTGTGTAAATTTCAGGAAAATCCTGTCCAATGGTGTATCCAGTTATAGCTATCCAAAAATCACACTTTGTCCTTTATATGTATAATATGTTACAAGCTATCCCCGCTGCGCTCCGCCATACCCATCCACACAAAATAAAATCAACACTTGGAAATAAAACAACAGCCAATCTCTAACTCGAAAACGCACGTTTTTCTCGAAGAAACCTGGTTTAAATCCAGAGCGAGTCAATTTTGCAGTACCGTACATATAGAATAATTACCTTTAATGGAGGAACCCAGTCCTCCCTTCCAAATCAATAGCTTTAACGAGTAAAAAATTGTAGACAAATGCAATTAAATACTCACGTTCATTAATACTTTGTAATTATAAATCAAGTAGGCTTTGATATGTTTTTATACATTTATATAAATTTGTAAATTTTTGTCTTTAAAAAAACTTTGAATAAATTAAAACAATAAATTGTTTTTCTCCTAATTTTAATCTAACAAATTTTGCATATTTTATCTAAAATTTCAACACTATCTATTTTAGTTCCCTACAAGCAATTTTTAGGGTGTATGCGAGGTACGAATTCCATTTTGACTATGCATATTGACACGATAACAATTTTTCACTTTGTATCAGTGGTATCACGTTTCCTATCCCAATTCAGTCTATGTTTTTTTATTTTTTGCACATTATCATCAGGGTTACTTGTGCAGAGTTTCAAGACTCTTACTATTGCTGTTATCTAGTTAATAATATTTTTTAACTTTGTACCACGCCCACTGGAAGTTATTTTGAACAATATTTTAAAGGTTCTACTTATTATAGTTACCAAGTAACACGATGAGATACGTATATTTATTTTGTATATGAAGTGCTACGCCCACGTGCAATTTATCAAAAAAGTACCCTATTCATTTGTGGTAAAATATTTCAGGAAAACGGACCACTGGTATAGGCAGCTTTCCGACAAAAAAAAAAAAAAAAATATGCAAACAAACAAACAAATAAACAAACGTACATATTTTGTTCTATAGGTGATATTAGATAGATATAAATAATTACAAATTGAAAATTGGTTTATTATAGTGAAATATTTGTGAAAACATATATTTCCAGTTCCACAATAAACGAAACTTCATGAATAATATTCATTAATCTATGTAAGCAATGAAATGTACCAGATAATGGTTATTTGATAATAAATAAACTTGAAATGGATTCACAAATATTTCAACAAAAAAAAATTTTACCTCAAGTTATACTTACACACTGTGTAATTTTTTAAGTCATGACAAAATAACCATATACGGACACCACTACGTCATAAAAGACAAAAAAAAGACCCCTGTCTCCCAGTTTTGCCCAAAGTCCTCCAGGTTTTTTTTATGGGCCCTCAAAGATGTGGGGCCTAGATGTCATTTTTGCAAAAAAAAAATGATCATTTACTCAAGCTCATATCTTGCAAACCGTTTGAAATTTTGATATACTCTCTAAGGCAAAGTTATACCCCTTGTCATAAAGAACAAAAAATGTTAACATATAAAATCAAAAAAATTTCATCTTCAAGGTCAAAATCGCAAAAAACTTTAAAAAATTCAATTTTTTTACCTTTTTCCCCTGTTTAGGTCCATAGGTAGCAAACTGTTCAAAATTCAAGGAAACAATCAACTACAAAAATGAACCTAAGATCTCAATAAACAACTTTCTAGAACATATGAACTTCCTAGGATTGATTCTTAACACCGTTTAAGTAGCGCTTAAGTAGCCGCAAAAGAGAAAAATTCCCCGAAAATTTTTAAATTCATTTCGGCTACCTAAGCGCTACCTAAACGGTGTTAAGAATCATTCCTAGGAAGTGACAAGTGAAAAACTGGAGGACTTTGGGCAAAACTGGGAGACAGGGATCTTTTTTTTTTTGGTCTTTTATCACGTAGTGGTGTCCGTATATGGTTATTTTTTTCCGTGTTGCACTGTGTTATTTAACCAACCGCCTGAGGAATTAGGTATAGTATATTGTGTATTTACCATATACCACACTCTAATTTAAACTCATTAAATGTTAATATCAGATTTAGGCAAGCATATGCGTAATGCTTATTAATATACTTTACATGAAGAAGTATATTTGTAAACGTTTGTGCAATCGAAAACTTATTTAGTGGTTGTTTAAATATAGACTTGCATGACTGCGTTTGCTGAAAAACCAAAATAAATTGAGATATACAATTCGGTATACAATTTGTGGTGCTGAACTTGTACCTCTCGTTTCACCATAATTCTTTTATATAAAATAATCTTTTTTAAAATACACACTTACACATTCTTATACTGCGTCTTGTTCAAATAATTGTATCTACTCATTTATGTTCAGTTTCTAGTTGTTATTTAAGATACAACGACACAACTTGTTAAGAGTTTTCATAAGCTTTCACAAAGAAAAACAGTCTTAGTCTTAAAGAACTCTCATAGACAACAAAAAGAAATGTATTCACAACGTAAAACTAGAAGCCGTAGCAGTTTCAAAAATAACATAAAAATTAACTTGTTTATTTATATGTATTATGGTGAAGCATGAACTCTCTTATTATAATCAACTGTATCATGAACGACAAACAGCATAAGAATTCATAGAACAAAAAGCAAATGTCTTAAGTTTTCGTATAGCATTGAGACAATTAACGAGTAACAGTGTGTTGTGATAGCAACCACATAAATCCTGGCAATTTGATATTGTTTTCTAAGTCACACACACACTACTATATTTAAATACACACACACACACACACACAAATGTAGATTCTTTTATAAGTAGTTAATTATCTAACAGAATGTATGCCTATAAATATATAAATATTTCAGTGTATGTATTTGTTTAACGCAGAAAAGTGATGATAGAAATAAAATAAATGTGTTTTAGAAATGAGTAAATAACTTCAAACACATCAGCTCTGCATAACGATAATCATGAATTCTTAACATAAACTCACTTAAGTATTCAAGTGCCAAACTTTTAAATCAGTGAAGAAGGACTAATCTTGTTTAGCATTGAGTGTAATATTTATAAACTTTTTGAAAAGGTGCCTTTGCGAAAGTGTATTTTAAATATAAAAGTCATAAACGTGCTTTAATATGTAATTAAAATTCCTTTAAAGCTATTTTTTAGACATAACCTTTTGGAAAAATTAATTTTAAACAAATTATTTAAAAGGTAATAATTGAAGGTACGTTTTTTAAAAGTACGTTTAAGACCTAACCGATAACTTTTTTAAGTAGATTTACGTCTATTTTTGTAAAAAAGTACTTTTCCAAGCAACTTTAATAAAGGGACAATTTTTGGAAAGCACCTTATTCTTAAAAGATATTGTAAAGTACTACGTTTGTATTTAAAAAAAATACTTTTTTAAATAGATGCTTTTTAAAGGCACTTTTTAAAGATTCCTTTTTTTAAATTTACCTTTTTAAAAGGGCTTCTTTAGAAGTTAGTTTTCTTTGTGTTCGCATCACGGGAAAAACTACTTGGTGAATTTCAACAAAATTTTGTGAGGAGGTACCTAAGTATCCTGAACCCAATATATGATACTTTTTTTCCTCAAAAATATCTTATTTCCAAGATTTAACAAATACAACATCTTTATTATTGTTTTTCATGGGTCAAGAAGTAAGACCGAATTTATACGATGCCATTTTTTCATGCCATTTTATCCATGTCTCTTTTAAAGTTGCAGCGAATTTCATGGCACATTTTTACGATGAATTTTTTCATGCAATCGGGTTGAATTTGTTTTTGACATTTTCTTTTGATTTCATATTCGTAATTTTTATTGTTTAGCGTTATATGAAAAAAATATATGCACTCGTACTGAAATACAAAATAAATAAAAATGAAACAAGCAAATAACGAAATTTTACAAGAAATTATTAAAATCATAGCGAAATGTATTCATAATTAAACCAAACAATTTCATTTTTTGAAATAAACTCTGAACGAACGAAAATTGCACAATGCAAGTGTCAAAAAATCCCCTCAAAATTCAAGCCATGCCATTTTGTTTACTCCGCTTGCTTCTCTACACCTCTTGCCAACAAACTAAAATTGCATGCAACCAGTTTCATGAAAAATGTCATGGTGTAAGTTGGCTCTAAGTCTACATGCCATTTCACTCTATGGGAAAGTACTCACTAAGTAGTAAAGGTTAAAAAAGAAGAGACATTACATTTAAAAAAGTATAAAAAGTAAACTTAGGTATGTTTTTGCAATACACAATTTTCGACGCTCTTTTCAGTCATAGTTTCTCTGTTCACCTTACAGCAACACTGCTTAGTACACTGCTCAGTAAGTGTTAGGGCCCAGCCAACAAAAATGCAAATGACGGCAAAGGTGAGATGAAACTTAGAAACTATTCTTCAGCAACTATGCGACAAACTCTGCTTCGACGTATAACTCACAGTTTAAAAGGTGCACTTTTCATTATACACGCCTTAACGTAACAATTGAAAAGCAGCCGTTTAGCGGCGTTTTTATTTTGTATTTAAAAAACAGAAAATGTATAATCAATTTTAGCCAGTTTTGTGTTAGAATTTAGATTTAAAATAAATTTAAAAAAAACTGGCAGTAACATCGTTACTAAATCTTTGAATTTCCCTCCGACATGTCTAATATGATTTTTTATTACGTAGTATGTGAAATAAATTTATCTTTCAAACTCATAAAATTCAATTTTAAAAGATAAATGAAATTTGTTTTCGTTTTCTTTTTTCAACATTTCCATGAAAGAAGTTTAATTTGAACATTTCCACATGAATGGTTATGAATGTATTAAGGCAAGAAATGTTAAAAATTGATTCAAAAAAAAAACTTGTTCAAATAACAACATGATTAACCAGATGCTGCTAAGGGAGAGTATGAATGTTATTGGGGAAAAATAAAAAGAAATGCCAATTTTAAAATATGTTGAACAAATTAATCGAATAATAATAAAAATATGTATCCGGAAATATTAGATAATGCCCTCTAAATTAGGGATTTTTTCAGACTCCTGTGGCTATGGAAATTTAAAGCCTTCAAAATATGGGTTTTTAAAGGTTTTTATTTTGAATTATAAACATGTTTTTATTTCGAAATAAAAAGTGGCTTTATTAGAAGAAAGTAAAATGTTCGACGTTGTTCAAGCATTTGTGGCCATATCTATCTCGGCTATGGTGTACATAGTGTTGATTTTCAATTCGTCCAAAAATTCTGACTAGTTTGCCAAAACTTGTAATTCTATAAAAATTAAACCAATAACGTTAAATCGCACAATCTTGTTGACCACTCTTTTGGAGCATTCCAGAAATAAATCTTATGAATCCTTCAGTATGTTAAGCCCGCTGTATAGGATATGATGCTGTCTCTCTCACACAATATGGTTTCGGTAATCATCCTATTTTATCGAAGTCTATATTGCTCACCATTGTCTGTAACTTTTGCGCCAGCTCCAGATGGCTCAGAGATTCCTTTAGGACCTAGACTGTCTGAGAATGCGAACCTGACTAGCTTAATGGGTTCATATAAATGATAGCATTTTTATAGATTTTTATGATTTCAAATATACAGTTCGATGCCAGGTTACATGCTATGCAACGAAAGTTCCAAAATTTTTTAAATAACTATCCACATTTTTTGCTAGTCCTGATAGACTTTATATTTCATAAGTTAAAAATTAATCTATACATATAATAAAATAGTAGCTCATTTCCGTATATCTGTCTGCTTTTATTTGCGTTCGCATCACGTAAAAACTACTGGATGGGTTTTAACAAAATTTTGTGAGGAGGTACCTAAGTATCCTGGTCCCAATATAGGATACTTTTTTCCGCAAAAATATCTTATTTCTTAGAGAAAGTGGAGAAAAACAAGTCAAAGTACGCTTTCCGGTATAAAAGTCCTGTTTAGTACGGCACACAGTGTTGTGAGCGTGGCCATATATACAAAAATCCAATTATGGAAATTAAAAAAATGGCTAATGACATTTAATAAAAGACACTTTTACTAATAAGCGTAAAAAAATTAGATTAAAATAATATTTTTTTCTAAAGATATGGCTCTTCAAAATTGTTTTTTGAAATAACTTCAATTTTGTATAAAAAAGGAATAAAACTGTGCATGTACTTCGTAGGGTTAAAGCAAATTTGTACTAGATTACTTGTTGTATTATGTTTTAATTATATAAACGGTATTTTTAATTGCATGTGTCGTTAACAGTCTATGCATCATTATAAGAATGATATTAATAAAACAAAACAAAACTTGTTGTGATAAGCAAACATACATAAAATAGTGAAGAAAAAAAATTTTTCAAGAATTATCGGAATATTTTTTCTTTCATTTTATAACAAAAAGTATGTTAATTTATAAAACTAAAAATTTAGCTGAGCTTAAGTGCGCCAATTTAAATAATTGTTATTTTTTTAGTGTCGCACAGTAAACTGTCTAGTGGAAAAAAATAAAAATTTATCAACAAAATACATATGGGATGAAAGCACGATTCCAGAGGTGGTTTGGTTTTTCATGTGCGTTGCACCTATAGAAAGTTACACGGCTTTAAATTCGAATTATTTTGATAATTTTTTCACAATTTTTAGGTAACAAAAAATGGGTTTAGAAAAATAAATATCAAGAAATCATTTTTCAATAAAACTGCATGCAATTATATTTGTTTTATTCAGAAATGAAATTTAATTACCACTAAACAAGAGCATAGTATCATCTGCAAACAAAAAAGTTTTACAGCTAGCAGAATCAATGTGAACTGACAAATCATTTAGATATAAGATAAAGAGAAGTGGCCCCAAAACTGAACCCTGCGGAACTCCAGAATTTAGGGAAAGTAAGTTGGACCATTAAGACACACGAACTGAGATCGACCAGAAAGATAAGAATAGATCAACTTACAAGCCATACTAGCAAAGTTAAATAATTCCTTTAGCTTGATTATCATAGTATGATAGTTTAGGGAGCAAAAAGCCTTTGCCAAATCAAGTGACACTAGAACTGATACTTTGCCATCATTTAAATGTTGTCTGATCTCATCAGTCATATCAAGAAGAAGGGAGTTAGTATTATGAAACCGCGGAAGGCATATTGGATGGATTGATAAGGCTTCGAACAGAGTAAAGTATTTGGTCTTTTAATATATGTTCAACAGCCTTACACAATGATGGAAGAATCGAAATGGGTCTTAAGTCTTCCATTGATCTGACATTTCTTGACTTCGGAATAGGAACAACACGGGCAACCTTCCATGCAGTAGGAAAAGTAGATGTGGTCAAAATTGTATTAACGTGATAAATGAGAATATGAGATATATAAGGGTAGATAGCCTTAAGAAAGCGAATAGGAATAGAGTCAATGCCAACAGATCGAGATTTAATTTTGCAGATTTCATCAAATAATTCACCTACATTTACACAGCTAAACGAGAAATTATCAGTAGCATAATCATAAGATGAAAAGTCAAAATAGTCATTTTCAACTGGACCATCATTGTGTACAAAATGTTAATTGATCTCGTTTATATCAAATTCACTCATCAACCTATCTTTATAACTAAGCCCAGACTTCTTTAAAATATTCCAAATTCCAGAGGAGCTAAGGCCATAAAACAATTTACTATAAAAAATTCATTTCTCTTTACGGATAATACTTTTTGCCTTGTTTCGATATCTATTTACTTTGTGGAATTACACTATTGCAAAAACTTAATAGAAATGATCGGTTGTTTTTCTATAATCGGGACTTTCCCAGTTTGTTAAGTTTGCCTTAGTTGTTGTCATATAATTTTCTTATGTAGCTCATATACATACATATGTACACAGGTTGCGAGTGAACCTGTATGTGAATGGTGATTTGTAGATATGTAAGTTAGAAAGTGTTAAATAGTGTCAATAAATTAAATTAAATTAAAATAATTGTTTACGTGTTTAATTTTGAAAGATCCCATTGTTGAATAAATAAAACGCAACAATATTTTTAAGTCGCGTACGTGTTGTATAACTTGGTTATTTTGTAAAATACATACATGCTTAGGTAATTATGTGATTACATTATTTTTGTTATTTAGCGTTAATTTTTAAAATTTGGTAAGAATACTACGACTTGAGTGTGGCTATAAAATTAACTTATTGTTAGTTTCTTCTTTTTATTGTCAGGACGCGTACGACGTGGCGAGCATAGCTAGTAGTTAAAAATTCAGCATTAAATACAGACGTATTTTTATCGTCGCATTTAAATCATTTAAAAAGTATAAACTTTTGCAAATTAAGCAAATTCAATTTTTATTATATTTAACATAGGAAAAATTAATATATTCCGCCCATTATTGTCAATAGACCATCAAAGTAATGATTGATATAACGTACTAACAACGTTGAAGAAAATATTTAATTTATCCCTTGTATGCCTTGATTTCCGCAACTGAATGGTTACATAAAGAGGACGTAAAATATCAATAAAAATATTTATATTTATAACAAAAATACTCTAATAAATGATTTGATTTTCTTATTTCTTTATTTACAGGGAAAACGAACTAAAAAATAAATAAATAAACAACTACCAAACTTCCTAGAGCAACAATAAGAAAGATTTGGTAAAAAAGAAACAAATCCAAAAAACAAAAATAAATAATGAAAACATTTATCTGTCTGTTGATTTCTAGAAATGTATTTTACGTGTGCACACTGTAATATTCACATGCACAACTACAAATACAATTACTTTTGTACCCCACAGCGTCACATTAACTGGTGAATGTTAAATCATTTGTAAATTACTTTCTTTTTCATTTTACTTCTATTACTGCCATAGAATACTACTTTCACTTTTATTATTTTTTGTGCGAGGGTTGTCAAAAAACTACCCGACACTATGGTATAAAGGCGGCACTTGAATATAGAACAGCTCTGAAAATTAGAAACTTTAATAATCCCTCAATTATTCCCCCCGGGGGTTCCAAATGTCACTGCAGGAATATGGCAAATGCTTTGACGCGGTCCACTCGGGGAAAATAGGGGCACCAGACGCTAGGGTTCCTAGAGCCTAAATCTGTAAGAAAAGGTCTGTGTGTGAAAACATACGGGTTCTCTTCGAGGCCCGACCAGTGCCCAAAGGACTGGTACCACGGGAATCGGTGGCCCCACAGAGAGCCTATCCTCTCTGTGACCGGTTATTGGTGAGGTCCCCTTCGGGGGTACACGTGGTGGCTGTGGTTTAAGATCGATTAAGTAGGTAAGGTGCAATGTCGATCAAGTGTGCTGTTGCACTCTCAGACGGAGTTGGATTAGTCTCCAAACCCCTAAGCAAGAGGTTATAATATGGATCTAGGCTTGCCTTGGAAAGGCTTGCCATATTATATAAATTGCTACTCATTGTGACTGTATCACACACAAAAAGCGATTGGTGGCAATCGTAAAGTGTTGTTATACCACACAATGTGGGCGCTAGTCTACGCCTAAGCTTCACTCGGTGGTAAGACCACCGTGAGGTTAGGCCGAGTATGGCAGGTACTCACGTTAATCTTGTTCCACAAAATCCCTCAATTATAGCGACAGGTAAGTGAATTTTTAAACATGAAAAAAATGTGCTTTAATTAAAATATTTGTTTTAATTGTCCTATATTCGACATTGAATACAATAATTTTTAAATTAAACGAGTAAATAGTTTACGTGTACTTGGTTTTACCTTTAAGAAACATTGTCTACAGCTTCGAAAAAATCTGATTTCAATCTAAAATTGATTACGCCCTTCCTATATACGGATGGTGTGCCCATTCTCACATCAAATTATTACTTGGACCGAATCACGCCGCATCATCAGGAAACCTTAACCCAAATTTTAGATCAGCTAAATTTACTCTTATGTTGAGATATTTTATTTTACTAAATAAGAATTAAGTCAAAACAAATGTTTGATGACCTTTACAAATGTTTTTATGATAAATAAAACAAGCTAGAAGACACTGGAGTACGGGAAAACAAGAGGTTTTTAGCCCATAAAAATATTCTTTGTCCTTGTCCTTTGCAGAGCACAATGGCAGCATCGGTCAAATTTTATCTAAAATTCAAGTGGCTATATAAGAGGCGAAGTAGGGCTAAAGTTTTGTGTTAAGATCCTATACTTTTAGGTAGTAAGTACCTAGGGTCCTTCAGATTGTGTGACATTGTGCTTAGTTCTATTTGCTCTTATCGCAATCTGTTTGATCCATCATATGTACAACAATCGTCATATTTAGCATTTCCAGTTTTTTTTTTCTTTTAGATCTTAAAAAATTTCAATTTGTTAACAGATTTTCTAAGTTCGAAGAAATAAATAGCAATTAATTGGCAACCCTCGTAAGTATTCTTAAAAAAATGCGTACTTCTCCTCATTATTTAAAAATAAAAATGTTTCATTTCAACAGAAAAATGGGTAGTAGTGGATAAAGTCCATATAAGTAAACGTTTATTTATTTTGGCAGTTGGTTTGTAATTTCTGATTTTTGAATTTAATATCAAATGATTTGTTATCACAGTTAAATTGCAACAAAAAGGGGAGGAAAATTTTAGATTGGGGTGTTCTAAGGCATGATATGAAGAAATTTTTCACTTCAAAGGGGATTTTTATCATTTGATTTTCTTCTCTAACAAAGGTTTTTTTCACAAGAAATAATCTTTTTGATATTTTTCCAATCAAACACTTTTAAACGCATAATTTTGTTTATTGCAAAAGAAAAATTGGAAATGTAAAAGTGCTTGTAATTGTTTGCTGATTGAAAATTGAACGGAAGAGTAAAAAACAAATAAAGGAAAAAAGAAGAAAAGTTACTTATTCCTTTTAAAGTCATGTATGTGCAGTTTATTTATTTTCCTTTAATTCTGAGTTTTTCTATTTTTTATTATTTTTTTTTAGTTTTTAACCGAGTTATAAAAAGAGGAGAGTTATTATTTTTATATTTAAGTCTATAATTTCTCCATTGACTTAAATTTTTTTTGAGCCAGTTCCAAGTTCAAGTGGTTCTGCTAGAGAGGTATTTCACAAAGTGAGTATCACTATAGCACACTATGGCCCATTATTATAACTTGCCTTTAGCTAAAGTTAGGATTTTGTTGGAACGATAAGTAGTTCTTCGTTATAATAATGACGATAATGATCATTGCTATAACTTGTCCTTATAGTACGTGATAGTTAAAAGTAGTTTTTAGCTTACTTTTAATAACGAAAAGCTGTTTATTGCTCCAACAAAATCCTTACTTTAGCTAAAGGCAAGTTATAATAATGGGCCTATAAGTAATGTAATTTAACACATATGGCATTATATTTTGAAAAAGACACTTGAAAATTACAAAGAATGTGTATCACTATGTCCTAAATAGAAAAACTAAATTAAAAATTTAAACCATTTTAGAGAGATAATTGAAAATTACACGGAATTTATGCTACTATTTCTGCTATAACGACAAGAATGAAATCATAAATTAAGATGTGTATGGTCTTATTTTATAAACATTTTTAGGCAGACAATAGAAATTTACACATAATTTGTAATACTATCTTCGAAGTAATAGAAGGTATAACAAGTAATAATCAAGTTAACGGGTGTCCCTATAGTGGTAGTAATTTGATGTAAACGGCTTTATTTTTTGCACCAATATGGATAGGCTCTCTGAAATTACAAGAAATTTGTACTACTAAGACGGTTATAACAACAAGTATAAATATTAGAGTATCCATTTAATCGGGATTTTGTTTTATTCGAGCAAACCATTAATCGATTTTACAAGAAAACATTGATTAATAATATTTTTTTAATGACAGTTTATTGATGATTTTTAAAAATATTTTTATTGATTTGTTTATTTCAGTTCGAAAATTATTTTCCGTTAATATTTTCATTTTTTTCCTTCAACACTCAGAGTATAAATAGTATGAACTGATTTCATACCTTTTCGGTAATATATTTCGCGTTGAACTGGAACCTGGGGATATTAGATTGAAGAAGAACGAAACGCATCCCATTTATAATCTAAAATATCTGTTACACCGCAGGATAAGTGTAGAGGAACCACATAAGCGGTCAGGACCCGTCCAGTGTTTAAATTGCCAAGAATATGGCCATACAAGGGCGTACTGCAAGTTGCCTCCCGTTTGCGTTGTGTGTGGAGAGCTTCATTGTTCCGCCCAATGCGACAAACCAAAGGATGACTCGAAGGTTAAAAACTGTAGCAATTGCGGTAGAAATCACACCGCTAACTACAGAGGCTGTCCAGTTTTTTCTATGGTAAGGAAGTCAACTCAGAAATTAAATACTCCTGCTAGGCAGCCACAATACCAAGCAAATGCTCATTACCCTCAGTTAGCTCAACCCACAACCATACGCGGATATGTTAAAATTAAATCATGTTTTAGCACACAAAGCGACACCTACAACCAATTCTACCCCAAATATGCATCCAGAAGCTAAAGAACAAACACCATCTGGTAACTACAATCGTCTCGAAGCAAGTATCGAGACATTAGTGCATTCGTTAAACAGTTTTATGAGCTCTATGAGCAGCATGATGCAAGAAATGGTTCGCATGCAATCTATGATGTTGCAGGCGGTACTTAACAAACCATGAACTGTTTAAAAATATGTTTCTGGAACGCAAACGGCTTACGCCATTTTTGTAGTTGATTGTTTCCTTGAATTTTGAACGGTTTGCTACCTATGGACCTGAACAGGGGAAAAAAGGTAAAAAAATGAATTTTTTAATATGAGCTTGAGTAAATGATATTTTTTTTTTTGCAAAAATGACATCGAAGTCCCACATCTTTGAGGGCCCATAAAAAAAACCTGGAGGACTTTGGGCAAAACTGGGAGACAGGGGTCAAAACACCCAATTCTGTTTTTACACGGTTTTGACTTAACACGGTTTGAAAATAAAAATATTATTTTTTACACGATTTTATTCCATTTAGAATCATTCCAAATCTTTTGAGCTTAGATTGGATTTGTAAAATTTAGGTTTTTCGAAATATTTTCATATCAAAAATTTAGAGGAATTACCTTTTTGTGCATACAAGAATTTTTACTTATTAAAGCATTTGAAATGTGTTAATATTTTGTGAACTATCAATGCATCTCTAAAAGAAGAAGCCGAAAATTACAAATAAAAAACTACAACGTAAAGCCATTTCTTTAGAAAACAAAATTGAAATTTTAGACAGCCTTCAAAATGGAGAAGGCTCAATATTTCTTACCAAAATTTTCGGTTTAAACGAAGTCATAGTAAGAACTTTAAAAAAAATTAAAATTCAATCAGGCAGTAGTTGATTTCTAGAACGAAACTATCTGTTAAGTCTTCATCATACAATAAAGATGCAAATAAACGGCGCAAATACACATTATATGTACATACATGCATATATGCGTAAAAATAAGCATGATTTCTTGTTCTTAAAAAACTTCTCGTTTTTCACTAATTTTAAGAGCTTTTAAAGATAAGGAATCAATCAACTATTTTTGTATATAATCAATGTCTTTTTTTACACGGGTTTTTCTAGAACCAATCTACCGTGTAAAAACAGAATTAGGTGTACAGACAAAATTACTTTAATAACAAAAAAAAAATTTAAGATAGTTTAATGAATAAATTAATTATTTAGGGTTAAGTTGTTAAATATAAAGAGATAAAGAAAAATAAGACACCAGCAGAGTGGAATGCATTTTCTGGACAGCTACTACCATCATCAACACTCTTCGTATCTATCTACAAGGTAGTTTCAATTGTTATTGATTTTTTATTTAAACAAATTTATCAAGGAAATAGGCTATGAGAAATTCAAATTTTTATATTATATTTCATACGAGATAGAGCTTTTTTGAAATTGTTTTTACACTTATCTTTATATATTTTCTTTACTTGAAAATGGTTATATCTGTCTTGTTATTAGCCAACCTTTAGTTAGCAATTACTAACAATTAGATATTTTTTATTTTTTTATATATATTTGTTTATATTTTTATATCTTTATAATTAAGAACTTAAGCCTAAATAATTAATTTATTCATTAAAAAAAAAAATTCAAATAAAATTAAAATTCATATACTTAAAGACAGTTTTTAAAGATTTCTTTTATTTGCTTGAAAATTCAAATAAGAAATTAAATGTTTTATTTCTTTATATCAGATAAGATCTGTGTTTTAAACTTAACATATAGCCCTTGCTCAACAATAGAGTATTAACTCCAATTTTTTTAAATTTTCAAGAAACTTTTCAATTTTACATGAAATGTAAACTAAATGGTAAATGCTAATTCGGTTGTAAAATTTTTATGACTTCTTTAAAACCAACATATCAACAACCTTCGACCTCAATAATTTTTTTTTTCAGAAATTTATTTAACTTTGTTTGTTAAGGAGTCATAAGAGACGAACATTTATTAGCCAAATTTATGGCAACAGTAACATCAACGACCAATTTTAAAAGGTTAAAATAGCAACAAACAAAAAATTGGTCTCTTGTTCAGCATTTTGTAGTTTGTATGACTTTCAAAAACTGCCTCCAGTTAAAATGTTCATTTTCTCACACACACACACACTTACACGTATACACAATCTTCTTTTTTAATTTTTTTTTTTGTTGGTGTAGTTTATTCACTTTTTGTTTGAAATGTGTGATAACAATGTAAGGTAACAAAGTCAATTTGACTTTTCTTAAATGTTTTCCTTTTCTTTTCTTTTTTTCGTTCTCTCTTCCATTTGATTTTTAAACAATCAAACACTATTCCTTTTGTTGGTATAAAATGTTGCAGCAATGCGGAAAAATAAACCATTTGATTTTTCTTTCATGGATGTATGCCTTTGTATTAATGCGTATATGTGGCTGTGTGTGTGTGTGCTTATGGCTTGCTGTGTGTTTTTATACATTTTCAGGTAGAGAGGTAGGTCTCAATTCAGTATGGATGCCTGGTTTGATAAGTACCTATTTACTAACTATGCTTTTGTACTCTTTAGAAAGCAAACAAGTCAGAAGAACTAAAACAAGAAAGAAGAATATGAAATAAAAATGTTTTTAATAGAAAGTTTAAAGACCCAAGAAAATTATGGAAAAATAAGAAGGCAATGAGTAAATGACAGTAATATTGGTTTGATACGAAATTTATAGACGCTTTAAACTAGTTTGATGATCTCTGTAAAAGTCATATGTTTTACCGAAACCTTATAAAATCTCAAGCCCCTTTTTAAATTGAACTTTCTTGAATGCTGGGAAGTTGATTATTTAAGACCTCGAGTATAGATGTCAAAAAAGTTGATTTCAATTACGACTCGAGTTAAATTCGGCTGGCACTATGCTGGCACAAGGGTATGTCTCCCGGATATTCAGTGTACTCTCAGTAGTTTTAATTATAGCGGATATAACAGTCTACTAGTCAGATCCTTTCTCCGCTAGGTGGTTGGCGAAATTAAGTCGTGAAAAATCTGCAGATATCCACAAATGTACTATTTTAATATAGAAATTTCTTCGCATTTTTTGTTGACATCACTTCTCCTTTACTGATTAGAGGGCCCATAAAAAAAACCTGGAGGACTTTGGGCAAAACTGGGAGACAGGGGTCTTTTTTTTTTGGTCTTTTATCACGTAGTGGTGTCCGTTTATAGTTATTTTGCCATGACTTAAAAAATTACACAGTGTGTTATTAACTAGTTGAGGTAAATAACGTCAATAGCCATCGAATGTACGTGTAGATGCATATGACGGCTATGACAGTTATTTATACGTATTAATAAAAAAAAACAATTAAATAAATGTATATTATTGCTGAATTAATTTTCATCTAAATCCTTCAATCTTTTTTAATAATAAATTTTGGTGCAGTTGTATTTAAATAAAAATTAATTCTAGTGGGATAATAGTAGTTGGCAAAAAAAACCAAAAGCGTGTTTTTGGGGAACACATTGATTCTGAAGTGCGTACTGCTTGATAATTTAAAAAATTCTACACTTCCAATTATAACTAAAACTAAAATAAACAAACGATATTTGTCTTCTCAGTATAATTTTTCTATTTTGCTCACTAATAATAAAGAATATTATTTTTGTGCTCCTCTGCTCTAAAGACATTCATTTTTTTCATGTATTATTTATTGTATCTTTGCATATAATAAAATAGTAACTCATTCTCTCTGTCTGTCTGCTTTTCATTTATGTTCGCATCACAAAAAAACTACTGGATGGATTTTAACAAAATTTTCTGGAGAGGTACCTTATCACCCTAACTCTAAGATAGAATACTTTTTCTTCACAAAAATATTTCATTTCCAAGAGAAAGTGGAGAAAAAGCAGTGAAACTGGGATATTTTAAAAACTATTGCGCAACATTAGGCGCCAATTGATAAAAAATTGTATTTGATTTGTATTTTTACTTTGTGAAATTACATTATTACTAAAATACTTTACAGAGCTTTACAATGATTTTTATAACTTTTAATAATTTTTAGAATTTTATCCAGGGATGAATAAATATATATATATATATATATATATATATATATATATATATATATATATATATATATATATAAACTATATAAAGTAAATACATAAACAATATCTAAACACTTTAAAAGTAAGAGTCTTACAATTGGTGTGGAACACTTTCAAAAGAAAATCTATTTAAATATTATCAGATCGCCTACGAAGTGCTTGACACAGCTAGTCTTCTATATATATGAAATATCAATAATTACTCATATCTTAAGAATAAAATAAATAAAAAATAGACTTAAATAAATTATTATTATTTTTAAAGTTAGAAAAAAACTCTTTAAAATAGAGTTTTATGTTGCCGTCATAAAAAACATTTTTTGAGGAGTTTTATTTTTCCCGTCAGAAAATAAAACGCATTTTGTTTATTTTTCTTTTGAGGAGTTTTGTTTTTCAGTCTAAAATAAAACGCATTTTCTTTATTTTCTTCTTTTTTCAGCCTATTTTTACTAAGTCTATCCGATATAATGTGTGTAGTAATATAACCAACATAACTTTTGCTGTGAACAGATTTAAATTTAAGAGCATAGAATGCTCTTCCCAAGATTTCCTGGGACCAAACTGTTCCTTTTTTGCAAATTTATATTAGTAAGAATAATGTATATTTTTCCTTCCAGAACACATAGGTTTTAAGTCGATAAGCGCCTTGGTGATAAATTATGTTTTGTGCGATGTTTTAGCTTGAGATGTAGCGCAAAAATATGGTAAAGCATCCGGTAAATATCGTTAATCAAACAATAACAAATTAAAAACTTCAATTATTGTAATATATATCGTCATTAAAATTATGTAGGTTTTTAATAGAAATGCAGTGATTGTACTGGTTATCAATTTACATAAAATGAGTTTTATATTCTGACAAAAAAATAAAAATATTACGGCAAAATATTACAGTTTTAGATTGATTTTTTCTGTTTAATTTTCAAAAGGACCGTTATAAAAAAAATTTTTGATATCGATAACTTTTAGTTACGGTCACTGAAAATAATCCGAAATCGAGTGAAATTGATTCCGAATGAAATTTTAAATTGTCATAACTTTTATATCTTACAACATTATGATAATATTTTTTATACATTTGATTAAAGACCATTCACATAACTTCCTTGATTGCTAATGTTTGAAAATAACAGGCGCTACTAAGTTATATTTTCCTTAAAAAATTTTTTCGATTTCAATTTCACTCGGTTTCGATTA
>OX451217.1:46268183-46407881 GCA_949628195.1 Phasia obesa
ACAATTAATCTTTTTTAATATTATAAAACCTCTTCAGTACATTTAAATATGTATGTACATATGTTACAAATCGTATGCAAAACGTTAAATATCCTATTTCCTGAGCTATTCAATTAATGTACAAAAACCAACAAGTGCTATACAAAATATCCTTAAAAATATAATAAAAGAACACCAAACTCATTAAAAAAATATGAGCATAAATAGTCACTCTACACTCATAACTAAAAGTAAACAGTTAGTAATTGAAAAAAAAAAAAACAAAAGAGACTAAAAAAACAATGTTCGCACTACATAAAAAATGTAATTTATACATATATAAAAGCAAACTAGTGACTTAATTTGCATATATAACACTCTAGAGTAATAACACACAGAATACTCATAAGTATCATTTTGTGTGTGCAAGTGTAGATGTGTTTTAAGGAATAGAATAAAATAGAAAATAACATAAAATTAAATAACGCCTGAAATGATAAAATTTGGTAAAGGACCAGCATATTTTATATCTCATAGTTAGTACAGAGAAACACACACATACACATAATATACCACATACGCTAAATAAAGTTTATTAAAAATAAACTAAGTTAAAATAAAAAGAATTAACAAAACTGAAAATACGTTGTTTAGGTATAAACATACATATATAAATTATTTAGTTTAAGGGACATACATATATTTAATACACCAACACATACATAGACATTTCTAAAGCACTCAACCAGTGGTGTGTTATATACATTTTGGCAAAGTTTATACGCGTATGGAAACTTATATAAATGTGTGTGTTTTTGTGTGTAATAAAAACCACTATAAAACACATTTATAATGAAAATTTAAAATAAACTAGGCCATCTGTTGGGAATGTTGTTGCTATATCCTGCTTACAAAAAAAATATGGTTAATGGCTCCGGAAATAAATAACAACACAAGCTAGAAAAACATTCATTATTACGTGGGTTAATACATAATTTATCAAAAGCTTCAATAACGGAACATTTTTGGTTTCGATATAAAGTTTTCAAAGCAAGTAAAAAATTCACACTAATCTATATTTAATGATAAGAATTAAATAAATAGGCATTAAATACACTCTCGATCAAATGATTAGAACTATTTATTCATATTGTTTTTAAATATTTTTGTCGACAGTTAAAATTCTAATACCAACAAACATGGATTTCATAACATCCTTACTAACATCTATCTCTAAGACCGAAATGTAGAAAACGTAAATTTCTTCATATTAAAAACTTATTTTTGGACAATATATTTAATTTTTATTACTTATGATTGTATTCAATAGTAAAGCAAACATAAAAACGACAAAGAAAACTTAAAATTTTCTTTTTAATATAATAATAGTAAGAAATATAAATATAATAATAGTGAGTACAAAAATAATTATTATTTGTTATTGGCTTGAAATGGACAACTTTGGCACATGAGGAGAATATGTTTCAAACGTAGGAACCTGCTACACTCAAAACAAGTATACTTAGTTTTTCTATTCTTTTTTGATCCACAATCTGCACAGCGACTATCTAGCTTAAAGTTGTTTCCATGTCCATGATCTGTATAACCAATCATTGAGGGAGTTATAAGTGGCTTGTATTAAACAGAATCATAAGTTTACCTGCACGCAAAGAAAAACTATGGTTATGGTATGGTCACAGGAACCACATTATGTTCTCTGTAACAATATATGGTAGCGATGAAAATATTTTAGTTGTTTGTAACATTACTTTGGTCCCGGTAAAAAAGTTTTGTTTAAAATTTTATCATTAAATGGTTACTACATACAAAAAATTCAACATGGTTGGTTTTAACTATTTAATGTTTACTCCACAACCAACGTTTTTTCGTAGGTAACCAAAAAATTTTAAAAATTAAAATTATTTGCGGAGTTTATTGGTTTGTGCTTTAAAAAAATAATAAAAAATGTATAAACAATTGTATCGGGAATTTGATATAAAATTCTATATTTTATTATTTCTTTTTCGCTGTTGAATTGAGCGCGTGGCAACCATCTTCTCTGGATACCAGCAATTCGAGTCCTCTCGTTGTGAGACTGTAATTTATTTTTAATTTGTAGACCAGAAAAAATAATAAAACCTCGAAATCATGAAAATCAGCAGGGATAATGTTGCTGATGATGAAATGTTCGCAGATACAAAACGAAATTGGTCGGTGATGAAATTTACCAGGTGACATTAAAAGTGAAGATTTCTATACCTAAGCTGAAGAAGCTGGTGAGGATACAGACTCAAACGTTGAGAACGGCGTTGAAGTTGTTCTCAATTACCGTTTATAAGAATGCTTTGCTTTCGGAGACAAGAAAGACTTTATTTTGTACTTGAAAGACTACATGACTACATGTTGGCTGAATTCAAGAACAATATGAATAAAATAATGAAAGAAATCTCGTTTTAAGGATTTACAATTTTTACTGGTAAATCCATGAACTGCGATGATATGGGCAATGTGCGAATGCCGTGAAATCGATGGCCCTTATATCCTTGAATCACGGTTTGGTAGAAAAAAAGTGCCAATTAAATTTATTTATTTATGTATTAATAAAATCATCTGTTTTTTATATAAAGACATTAATAAAAAATAATAAATAATTTTGTATTTTAAAATGTAAAAAACCTGGCATATCCATTTCATATGACATTTCATACTTTATAACCACACTATAATAATTAATTTAACCATAATATTATTATGTTCAACAATAATATGGTTTCACTACAACCATAATATGTTGCTCTTAGATTATGGTAAAATCAACCATGTTTTTTCTTTGCGTATGAAGTTATAAGTTATCAAAACGTTACACTATTCGTAACATCAGTCTCATAGACCGAATCACTGAAAAATAAAAAAACATACGTTAGCAGGGATCACTGCACAACGGCAACAACAAAAGCATTGACCAACCGAAAGGTAAACAAAGACCGAAAGTAGAAAATGCACAGCTCTGACCTACAGACAGCTTTCGGTATGTGTTCGGTCTGCAAGACAGCATGTAAGTAACGGAAGGTTGAGAAAACAAAAATATCAACAATAGAAAAAATTGGCTTCAGCATTTTACAAAACGTTTTTTCGTTTATATGTTTCGAACCATTTAAATTAATTTAATTAAAAATACACAATTTCATAATTAAGTATTAATAATCATTAAGTTATTGGATAATTTATTAGATATTTTGTTAGTGGTTGCTATTATTAAAATAATTTAAAATATATTTTTTACTAGCTGTGCCCACACTTGTTGTGTGTGTCCTGCCAATATTTTGTTCGATTTTGCATTGAAAATAATCCACACCAAATTTTAAGACTCTTACGTATTTACTTTATATAAAGGTACCCATCCCTGGATAAAATTCTAAACTTTATCTCAACTTGTAAAAATTATTGTAAAGCTCTGCAAAAGGTATTTAATATATTTGAATAACAATGTAACTCCACAAAGTAAAATACAATTCAAATACAAATTTTATTCTATTGGCTATTTGGCAGTAAGTAATTCATATTCTGTCATTATTTTAGAACAACGCCATCTGTTGTGCAACCATGTTTAAAATATCCCGCTTTCAAAAATAAAAGATGCCTTAAATCGGTAAAAAAAAATCGGCGTACTTTCTATGCTTTTTGTCCACTTTACCTTGGAAATAATATACTTTTGTGGAAAAAAGCATCCTATATTGGAATCAGGATACTAAGGTACCACCTCACAAAATTTTGTATTTGTACAGATTTAACGCAGTTGCTATTTGTGGAACAAAACCTTATTCAAATGTTATCGAAAGGATACAGGATTTAATACTGTTGAGGTAATATTCAATGAGTGATAACGCTTAATACATCGGCCAATATAATGAGAGTTTGGCGACCAGTTTCTTAAGTATAATTATTCCAAGTGACCAAGTAAATTTTACGAAATGTCTTTAACAGTCATCAAAAAAGTCAAATTCGAAATTCAAAAAAACCCAAATGTTGTTTCCCAAATTTTGAGAAAAGTCTACATGCGCCGACTTTTGCTCTTTCATATGTTAATTTCTCTTAAAACTTTAGCCGTCATTTTAGAAAGTATAAAATTATCTAATAATTCTAAGCTGAGGGTAGAGTTTCTACCAACAACCCAGTCAACTAAATTTGTTTCTTTATGGCTTTTCCAAATAAGAGGCTTATCAAGATACACACAAAGAAAAAACATGGTTAATGTAACCATAACCTAAGAGCAACATATTATAGTTAAATTATATGGTTGTAGTCAAACCATATTATTTAACATTACAATATTATGATTATATAATTTTTTATTTTTTTTTATTTTATTTTGAAAAATATGTATGTATGTTTATCTTTACTTATAATAAAATAGTAACTCATATCCGTCTGTCTGCCTATCTGCTTTTCTTTACGTTCGCATCAAGTAAAAACTACTGACTGGATTTTAACTAAATTTTGTGAGGAGATACCTAAGTATCCTGGACCCAATATGGGATAATTTGTTTTTCTAAAAATATCTTAGAAAGTGGATAAAGAGCAGTGAAAGTACGCAGTTGAACTAACCGGATATGAATACTTTACTTTTTATAAAAAAAAAACTACATGAACTGATAGGTAGCATATCTTAAGACGGTAAAAACGTCGGTATTACCACAGCGCACTAAATCGCCGGCGAAATAAAATAATTATAAATTGGTTATGCTAGCTTCAAACTAATTCGCCTAAAGAATATCAGAATCGCTTGCGAAGCTTTACTATAGCACAAACCATCTGTCTTATCTACGACTATCCCTATCTAAAGGAAGTAACACAGTTAATATTGGCATTATTTGCCTGAGTTTTACTTCTCTTAAAAAAACCAAAAACGTAAGGGTCTAAGGTGTGAAAAAAAAATCGAACAAAATATTTAAGGACGCTGACGAAGTGGCGAGCACAGCTAGTATGTATATAATTTTGCAACACATTTTTTATAATATTTTTTATTATTATTTTTTCAAACAAAAACTTGTCAAACCCAATTAATAAAAACCAACATTATTTGGTTACATATAAATAAAATAAATATATTTTGCTCATTATTATTATATTTTGGTTAAAAATAATATATTTTATTTTAATATTTATAAAACTATGGTTGTGGCTTGAAAATTATACAATTAAAACCAATCATGTTGCACTCTTTGGGCGCAGTAACCATTTAATGATGAAATATTAACCAAAACTTGTTTATCGTGAAAAAAGTAATATCACAAACAACTAAAATTTGTTCATCGCGACCAAACATTGTTACAGAGAACATAATTTAATTCCTGTGACCATACAATAACAATGTTTTTTCCTTGCGTGTATATATGTATCGAGGTATTTAACTTCTGAATCATTAGCTTCAGGAATCATTTGGTCATTTATACGAATAGGGAGCACGAGTCTCTAGCAATGTGAATGATATATCTTTACTTTTTCATTTTTATTCTCCATTTCTTCAACTATTTTACTACATTAAGTAGAAGGTCTTCTAAATATCATGATTTTGCTCTTGGAAACTTTCGTTAATAAAAAAAAGTTAACGTCAGTAAATATCGTTACCTTAAATACACAAAAACTATTAAATGGATTTTAATATACTAGTTTGAGAAACTCCAGCTTCAATTGGCTGAAATCAGCTTAAAAAATTTATTCTTTTAGAAAAATTTTCGATAATTTCGGCTTCCAGCAGCATTTAGAAGTTTTTGGACTTAAAAGACCATTGCGCTTTTATAGATGTTTCTCAAGCATTCAATGAGATATGGCATGGAGGCTTAACATATATCTCATTATATCTCATTGAATGCTCCAGAAACATAGATAAAATTCGCAGAGGTCTTTTAAGTTCAAATACATTGAAGATACATTAAATACAATTATGAACCAATTGAAATTTGAGTTTGAAATACAAACCTAAATTTCTAGCTGTTTCTCGTGTCAGTATCATTGTTGGGAAATGCCTGATTTCTAATTTATGTAAGCATTTATCTTAAAATTTATAATTTATTTAAAGCCTTATTAAAATTCACAAATGCCTTCAGCATTCCTATTTATGATATTGTAATTTTATTATACATTTTCCTATATTACAATTTATTATTAAATAATTCAAGTAATTATGAAACAAAAAAAAAATTAATCAACCAATAAAATTATTAATTAAACAATTACAATTTCTTATTAAATAGAAAATTATTGATAATTTTGCCATACAAGTATGTTGCAAAACTAATAAATATTAGTTGCCAGAATTCCAAATAGAATTCAAAATAAAATAACTTAATTCAATTATTAGCAACTTGAGGTTGGTTGGCAACAACTAGAGAAATATTGTAAATAACCAATTTAACCACAAGCAATTATACGTTAAAGAAAAATATTTGAAATGTACCAATAAAATAAATTAATATTAATATGAAATATAGTTAAAAAATATTGTTAAAAATGTAATATTAAAATAAAATTAATTACTATTTATGCCACATTTCATATTTGATATAAATATATGTAATGTGCGTTAGTATGTAAGTATAAATTTTTGCATCCCAGCAAACACAAAATTAAACGTTTTTAACTATACCTGCTAGCAAATCGTATTATCTAACTTTGTTCAAGCATAGACAGAAAGTTTTATCATTTAGCCATTTTTGAACTTTGAAATTCTAATTCGATTGTGTTGATTGTGTTGTGTTGTGTTGATTTTAAAATAAAATAGCACTCTTGATACTCCACCATTATCATTATTTCTAACTATCAATATTGATAAAGAATACATTTTAAATAGATAAATTTAAAATCAATAAATAAATAAATGAATTTTACAATTCTATGACAGGCTCGAATTCGTTCGGAATAGGATATTTTTATTAGTGCTAATGTGAATTAGAAAATGATGTTAAAAATAAAATTATCGAATTAGACGATTTGTCCTAGAATAATCCGTTTCATTTCCTTTGTTATTGCTGCAATTTCCATTTATAGGTTGGAGAGTCCATTTAACAATGTCGCCATGTCTGTGATGAAATGGATTTTTGAGAGCCACTTTTGCAATTTTCCCATATTGCTGTTTGTTATGTCGTTTTAGTAACTAAGCATTTCGGAAAACTTTACAAAATTGTCAGCACGTACATAAAATGTAGCCGAAAAATCGTAATTTCAAAAAATCTTCACAAAAAACCTAAAAGATAACTAACTATGCCTTCCACGTCGTAGGAAATATGACAATATTTTGTTCAATTTGTCTTTGAAAGTAATCCACACCAAATTATTTTCATAGTGCTTCAGTTATGGTTTATGTATATACTATATATGGAGGTAACTATCCCCGAGTTATTACTTAGGAACAATTTTATATAAATTCTCTAGTTGATATAAAATTCTGAAATTGTTATAGAGTTCTGTAAATAGTGTTTAAAATATCCCCCTTTCGAAAGTAAAACGTGCTGTCAAGTTTGCATTACCTTTAATTAATTTAGTACTTTCAGTACTTGTTCTCTATTTTCTCTTAAAAGTGAGATATTTTGTGGAAAAAAGTATCCCATATTTAAATCGAGGTACTAAGGAGGTACTGAGGAGGTACCTCACAATATATTATTAAAATTCATTCAGTAGTTTTTGCAAAATCATTGATGTACAGAAAAGGTCCTGTTACTGTTTTATTATATTTATAGATAATTGTGACTTTTTTTGTGACTTCTAAGGTTTAAATTAAAAAATAAAAATTCCTACCAAAAACTTAAAAAATATTGTAGCAAACCAACCAACTCTTATATAGAGAGGAAAAAACTAGCAATTTCGGAACAAAGTGGCAACGCTGGTGCGGGCACATTTTATGGTTTTATAACAACATTTTGACTCTTAGAAAATATCGAAATTTAAATATTCCTACATTTTTGTTTATATCTATTTTATGACATTAAACTCCAGTTCTTGTTCACTCCCGGTACATAACATTATAGATGTGTGTAAGTCTCATTATTTTATGACACTATTTGTATGTAAAGTGACAAAACAACATTCTTACACAAGTTCTCTTGTCATAAAACTTTTAATTGTTTATGTTGTTCATTCTATTTCATGCATGTTCAAATATTGTAATAATATTGTAAAATATTCTAATTATTTATGATGTTAAAATAATTTTGTTTTTATTAAACTGTCAATTTTTATTTTTAATGTTAATACATATTTGGACATTTACCCATAAATATTTACTTCTATGGAATCGAAAACATGTTCATTATTTTTATGTTGGAAAATAAAAACATTGTGGTTTTGATCAACATGCGTTGTAGAAGTTTTTTAGTTCATTTTTCAATGTTGGTTTCATATGTTTGATGTTTTGACAAAACTATAAATTTATACCTTGTCAAAACCGCAGAAACATAAGGATGCTAAATATTTGTAGCCACATGTTTATTAATGTGGTTTTTTATGATTAGCTAATTTATTAAAATAAATGTTTAGTATAAAGCTCTGTGTGCAATTTGTTGTGTCACTGAGTAGCTGGGGAGATTATTGTAAAATTTTTCACATACATATGTGTGTTTATCATGTGTTTAATGACATGTGTCAAAAATGCTCGATACGAAATGCTTTTTTACAATGAAGAGTAACACCCTATCATCACTTATAACCTAAACAATTTGAGAATCATGCATTTAATCTGATAAATAACCAAGTACAACACAAGACATCTAGATAATTCAACTGTTTGATGGCGTTTATGAACCAGATCGTAATCGTTAATGGTGCTAAAGCTTTTTTTACTTTCTTCTTGCCCAAAATATATCATGCTAGCAGCTTTGGAGATTGAACACTTGAATTTTCTGCGGTTTCATACGGGTAGAAGATGCTCGTGACTCAATAAATTTGTACCACGAAAACTAGTATATCCAGGGTCTTCAATGATGGCTGAAATCGAAAGCAGATGTCAATAGGCGTCAGGTGTACTGTTAAACTAATCCGACAACAAGGTGTTGTTGCTTAAGTTTCCACCCGTTTGACTACAAAGTATGTAATGAAATTGGTGTAATAATAATTAATAAGTAATGCATTTGTTCAAACTAGTACTTATTAGTTAGGCTAAAAACGAAAATAAAAAACGGATAATACCACAACTACATGGTGACGTATTCATAAGCTATTCTTCAAAAATAAATCTCAGTGTTGTATACATAAACCCCAAGCGAGAAAGGGAGGCTACTTAAAACAGCTGTGTAAAATAATATGCAGAGAATATACGTTAGGCCTTCCCAAATTTATTCAGTACAATTCTGCAAAAGCTCTCAAGGTTGTTGAAAATTTTATTTGTTTTGGTAGGTAATAAGAGAATTGATTCCATTAGAAAAAAAATACGTATTTTGTTCTCTCAGTAGTAAGACTATAGGCAAGTTGGGCAGTTAATAAAAAAGTCAGTACCTAAAAGTCAATAATTCAATACAAATAACGATTTATATTGAAATTTTAAGTGCTCAATTGAAATTATTGACTCTCCCGATAAGTCAATAGCAAAGGCAGCATAGGAAAATAAAGTAATACCTGCATATTATTATCGTAATGTTATCCGTTGAGCTCGATTAAAATCATTATAGATGAAATAATCTAGTACAAATTATTTGTGGAAATCGATGTTACTTATTACTTTAACTCCTTTAAATACACGGACATTTTCCGTATTTTAATGCAACTGCTCTATAATTTCACCAAAAAATAATATTTTTATTTGATTCTTTACCTTTTTTAGTCTTATTTTTTAGTATATTGTTACGAAAGAAGAATTTATTCATTATAAGCTCTGAACAACAATACTCTCGAACAACAACAACAACATTAATGGCTTATTTTCTTACAATGATGGAAGAAAGAAACGCCTCATACAAAAATTCGCATTTACGCATACACACACACAGATTAAATAAACACTCTTCTGTTAAATACACAGCCACATACATAAATACAAGCATAAACAAATAAACAGCCACACACACAGGTATAAAGAAATAAATAGCCACAAACACAAGTATAAAGAAATAACCAATCACACAAACAGAAAAACAAGAGCAATAACATTCGAAGCTGCCAAATATGTCTGGAATAGAACATTCTGGTGCTTTTAAAGCACCTATATAAAGTGAATCGTGCTGGCGAGTAGTATGGCAGTATTAATTTAAAAGTCAAAGAGTTAAGTTGTCGAATATTAAGAGTGTTTAACAGTTTGCTATATTTTTGAACAGTGGTGTTAAGTAAAAAAGTGACTTACAGTAAAAGTAATAACAGTGTGTATTTATTTTGCAATAAAAAGAACCCAACGTAAAGTAAAAACGTTACAATTGGTGACAGAAGTGAAATTGTAAAATAAAATAACTTAAAAAAATAAACAACAATGAAATTTGAAGAACTTAAAGTGGAGCAGCTGAAAAAGGAGTTGAGTAAGCTGGATTTGCCAACAGCAGGTAATAAAACAGACCTACAGAAGAGGCTCATAGATGAATTCAAGCGACGTGGCATCGACATTGGTACATATGAGTTCGAAGAAAAAGAGGAGATTGAGGTATGTACCCGTGCAACAACAAGCAGCATTGACTTTAATGGAATGTTTGCTGCTATGATGGAGAAAATTTCAGAAGTAAAAGAAGCTTCTAAAAGAAGTGAAGAAGCTTCTAGAGCAAACAGCGAAAAACTGTTAGCTGAAGTACAAGAAGTTTCTAGAGCAAACAGCGAGAAACTACTGGAAACAGTAAATGAGAAACTGGAGAAAAATCAACAACTTCTAGCTGAGATTCAAGAAGTTTCTAGAGCGAATAATGAGAAACTTTTGGGACAAGTCAACAAAAACCTTCTACAAATTTCTGAAACCATTACTTACGCTCTGGCTCAAGAAACAGCAAAAGTCATTTCGAGGCCGCAGTCATATAAAGTGCGAAAAGTTGAAGTTGCTGCTGAAGATGAGAAAACAACAATGGACGACAGAAAGCAAGTACTTGAGTCGGTAAAGAAAGTCTTAGACAAGGTAAAACAAACGCTAAGTGCTTTAATTGCGGCAAAGTCGGCCATTTTCAACGAAACTGTAAGGCAGCAAGAAAACGAGCCAGATCTGTTTCGCCGACAAGAATAAATAAACGTGCGACTCATGGAACATCTCGAGAGTCGTTAAACTAAAGAGAGCTAGCACTACGGGGCATGAGCTAGCTCCCACAACCGAGGGCCCCACAATCTCCATATCTGTGATGCAGCAGCAAAACAGCAATCTTACTGCAAGCGGGTATATCAACGGAGGAAAGCGTATTCTGACAATAGACACAGGAGCGTCGCAGTCTATAATAAGGCCCGATTTAGTAAAGGGAAAAGTGCATCAATTGAACAATGTCAGTCTGCGCACCGCTACCGGAGAATTTGCTACTGTCTATGGTAAGGCCAAAGTCAGATAAACTATAGCCAACATGAGTGTGGACCATGTGTTTATTGTTGCCGATATCGTGGACGAAGTTATTGTTGGCGCAGATTTTATGATTATGCATGAAGTCGATCTGCGCATGGGGCAACAAATAATGATCTGGCGAAACGTCGAAATACCCCTTGATATTGGATATGTGAGTAAATCTGCAGTAAGGAAGTTGGTTGCTGTAGCATCCCAGAAATTACCACCTCAGGCAGAAACTGTGATATGGGCACGTATGGAGGAAGATTGTGAGGACAACCGGTTGTGGGTGGTAGAACCATCAGGAATTAAGAGTGAGACAATAACAGCAAAAGCCCTCGTGAAAACCTCTAAGAATGGAAAAATTCCTGTGAGAGTGTTAAATCTATCCAACAGTGAAAAAGAAAGTGGTAAAAACTCTCAGATAGCTCAATGTACACCAGCAGAGGCCATAATTAATTGCGAGAGAGACTTGGAGCCTGAAAAACTGTCAACTAAAGAGCGCGAAATACTAGCAGAACACGTGGGGAAATGGGTAGCAGAGCTGGAGCCACCTGACAGAAACAAAGCCAAGCAGCTGCTACGAAAGTACGCCTCTGTCTTCGCCCTAAAAGATAAAAGCCAAGGTAGAACGGCAATAGTGAAGCATGAAATAAATACTGGCGAAGCAAGGCCCATAAAACAAGCCCCCAGGAGCATTCCTCTAGCCAAGCGGAGCGAAGTAAAGCAGCTAGTCAACGAAATGGAGCGAGACGGAATCATCGAACCATCTTCGAGTCCCTGGAGCTCGCCGGTAGTTTTAGTAAAGAAGAAAGATGGCAGCACTAGATTCTGCGTTGACTACAGAAAGCTCAACGATGTTACCAAAAAGGACAGTTATCCGCTACCAAGAATCGATGACACCTTGGACACGCTAGCAGGAACCAAGTGGTTTTCTACGCTAGATTTACAGAGCGGTTACTGGCAAGTCGAGATAGCGGACAAGGATAAAGAAAAAACTGCTTTTAGTGCTCTCGATGGTTTATGGCAGTTTAATGTTATGCCATTTGGTCTCTGCAACGCTCCAGCCACCTTCGAGCGTTTAATGGAACGAGTGTTAAAGGGACTTAATTGGAAGTCATGCCTGGTGTATCTGGATGACATAATTGTCATGGGAAAGACCTTCGATGAACACCTAAGGAATATGGAAGAAGTCTTCAGGCGTATATCAGCGGCTGGACTGAAGCTCAGTGTTAAGAAATGTGCATTGTTTCAGAAGGAAGTCAAATACTTGGGGCATCGTGTAACAGCAGAGGGCATATCAACCGATGAAGATAAAATACGGGCAGTAAAGGACTGGCCTCGTCCTTAAAATCTTCACGAGTTACGAAGTTTCTTGGGACTCTGCACATACTATAGACGATTTGTGCCAAATTTTGCTAGTGTTGCTGCGAGCCTACATGAGCTAACCAAAAAGTCGCGACCCTACCAGTGGAGTGAAGCAGCCGAGGAAGCATTTCAGAAGCTCAAGGAATTGTTGTGTGTGGCACCTATCCTGGCATATCCAGTAGCTGCGCAAAAATTCGTGCTAGACACTGATGCGAGCGGATATGGAATAGGAGGCGTGCTGTCTCAAGTGGTAGATGGGACAGAAAAGGTTATAGGCTACTACAGCAGAGTACTTTCGAAGCCTGAAAGAAACTATTGCGTAACGCGACGAGAGCTGCTAGCAGCGTTGGAGTGCATTAAACACTACCACAAGTATTTGTATGGCCAACATTTTACGTTGAGGACAGATCATGCCGCACTCAGGTGGTTGCTGCAATTCAAGAGCCCTGAAGGACAGCTTGCACGCTGGATTGAGCGACTTCAGAGCTATGACTTAAGTATTGAGCACAGAAAAGGAGGCAAGCATAACAACGCAGACGCCCTTTCTAGGCGGCCATGTGATCTGGGGTGTAAGCATTGCACAAAGCCGGAGAGGAAGGAATTCGTTATTGATGTTCGGCTTACACATATAGAATCTAGTGAAGACTGGCCGACAGCACAAAGAAATGATCCCATATTGGCAAAAATTATAGCAGCTAAAGAGGATGACAGAAGACCGACACGAAGTGAGATCTCACCAGAAAGTCCGCTGGCGAAGGCATATTGGGCCCAGTGGAACAGTCTAAGGTTGAAGGATGGCTGCTTATGTCGCACCTGGGAAAGCACAGACGGCAAAACTGTGATAGACTTAATCGTCGTGCCATCCTCCAAGATCAAAGAGGTCATGAAACAATTCCACAATGGTCCTAGCGGAGGTCACCTTGGTGTAACGAAGACGCTGGAAAAGATAAAACAACGGTTCTATTGGGTTGGCTGTCAACAAGCCGTAGCTGAGTGGATAGCCAATTGCCAGGAGTGCATTGCAGCGAAGGGTCCAGTACGCAGGAGTCGGGGGCAGCTTCAGCAGTACAATTCAGGCGCTCCCTTTGAACGTATAGCGATGGACGTAGCAGGTCCCTTCCCTGCTAGCAATGCTGGAAACCGATACGTTTTAGTGGTGATGGACTATTTTAGCAAATGGCCGGAAGTATATGCCATTCCCAATCAAGAAGCCAGAACGATCGTAGACACGTTTATAAGCAACTGGGTGTGTCGCTATGGTGTTCCCTTAGAACTACACTCCGACCAAGGCCGAAATTTTGAATCCGCTATATTCAAAGAGATGTGCGAAATATACGGAATAAGAAAGACCAGAACGACACCGTTACATCCGCAATCTGATGGTATGGTCGAAAGATTCAATCGAACGCTGGAGGAATATCTGCGAAAAGTGGTCAGCGCACATCAGAGGGACTGGGATGAGCATATACCCAAGTTTTTGCTGGCGTATAGATCAGCTGTTCACGATTCCACCTCACGAACACCAGCGAAAATAGTCTTTGGGTTTGAGCTAAATTTGCCTGCAGATTTAGAGTTTGGTGTTAAGCCAACATCGGCAGAAGGAGACGGCGAAAACTCTAGTCAGGCACAAAGGGACCTTCAGGAGATTCACGAATTCGTGCGGAGACGGTTAAAATTAACCAGTGATAAAACGAAAGCCAGATATGATCGAGCTGCCAACTCTTAGGGATTTAACGAGGGACAACTGGTTCTACTTTTTAACCCACAACGGAAGAAAGGATTATCACCCAAACTACAAACTCATTGGGATGGACCTTATAAAGTAATAAAGCGGCTAAACGACGTAGTTTACAGAATACAGAAATTCCAGGGCCCAAGATCAAAAATGAAAGTTGTGCACTTGGAGCGGCTAGCCAACTATGGAAAAGGTACATCTGTGTCTGTTCGGGACGAACAGGTTTGAGAAGGGGGTAGTGTTACGAAAGAAGAATTTATTCATTATAAGCTCTGAACAACAATACTCTCGAACAACAACAACAACATTAATGGCTTATTTTCTTACAATGATGGAAGAAAGAAACGCCTCATACAAAAATTCGCATTTACGCATACACACACACAGATTAAATAAACACTCTTCTGTTAAATACACAGCCACATACATAAATACAAGCATAAACAAATAAACAGCCACACACACAGGTATAAAGAAATAAATAGCCACAAACACAAGTATAAAGAAATAACCAATCACACAAACAGAAAAACAAGAGCAATAACATTCGAAGCTGCCAAATATGTCTGGAATAGAACATTCTGGTGCTTTTAAAGCACCTATATAAAGTGAATCGTGCTGGCGAGTAGTATGGCAGTATTAATTTAAAAGTCAAAGAGTTAAGTTGTCGAATATTAAGAGTGTTTAACAGTTTGCTATATTTTTGAACAGTGGTGTTAAGTAAAAAAGTGACTTACAGTAAAAGTAATAACAGTGTGTATTTATTTTGCAATAAAAAGAACCCAACGTAAAGTAAAAACGTAACAATATTATTAAATAGCATAAATTATATTTTGGCCATAAAATAGATTTTCGGGTTTCGAACATTGAACATCTTACAAATTTTAGCCACCTCACAACACTGTGGGACATACTCTTTATCAATATTAGTTTTAAAATAACGCTCATACTTTGTAAACTTTCAGAAAATTAAAACTAAAGAGTCGAAGTACCACCGTTTATTTATTTTTATTTTTTTTTTTGCTAAAAGCAATTAGTGCTTTGCATTCTCACACAACCCAAACAATTCTTCTTCTGACCTCAAATGACCGCGGTTTTAACAATTAAACTAAAATAATGTGGACAATGTTTAGTTTTTCATACTTTTCAACAATGTGTATGCAACGAAAATAAACCTTCATTTAGTTTTCTTTATACATTTTGTGACACATGTTACAACATTCTTATTCATACGAGTTGTATATCACTCATGCCAAGGACAAGCGCTTTTAAATTTAAATAACCTCTAAGTATAAAAAAAATTTAACTAGTCATGTGACTCTTTATTCCTCACTATAGTAGTAACGAAATGGAGCTCTTCACTGCACAGTGGTGAATAAAAAAATAAAAATTTAAATTTAAAAAGAAATGTTAATTTTGAAAGGGTAATAACGTACTCTATTTTATGATTATTATTTATAAAATACAAATAGATATGAATTATACAAATAATTTAAGCGTGATTTGAAAGTATATATAAAAAATGAAAACCCAAAGAAAAACATTTAAATATTTTCCGTTTCCAAGGTACCTACTATTTATTATCTAAATAATTAATAGGCAAACGCGTTTTTGTAATCCCGATTTTGAAAAGACTTATATGTTTTTAAAGCTTTTTCTTCACAAATGTTCACAATCTTAATTAATCGGTTCAGTGCTTTAGGAGTAATATGTCTATAAAGTTCTTACTAAAACCAATAAACAAATATATATGTTTGTACATGTTGTTCTCAAGTCGAAAAAGTAAATTTTAAGAGAATCACGTGCGTTTTCGTGTTTAAGCAAGGCCATACTTTTTCTTCCAAGTGTTTATTTTATTAAAAAGGTGCAGCGAAGCGCACCAATGATATCTAGTACATATTTGTTACGCTGTCCATTAGAGATAAACGAAATTTGTCATATAGACCTAAATTTTCATGTCAATCACTTGTCTACCCCCGGGGGTTCCAATTGTCACTGCAGGAATGGCAAATGCTTTGACTCGGTTCACTCGGGGAAAATAGGGGCACCAGACGCTAGAAAGAAAAGGTCTGCGATAAACATTGCGGGTCCTCTTCGAGGCCCGACCAGTGCCCAAAGGACTGGTACCACGGGAATCGGTGGCCCCACAGAGAGCCTATCCTCTCTGTGACCGGTTATGGGTGAGGTCCCCTTCGGGGGTACACGTGGTGGTTGTGGTTTAAGAACGATTTATGTAGGTATGGTGCAAGGTCGATCAAGTGTGCTGTTGCACTATCAACAGACGGAGTTTGGATAGTCTCCAAACCCCTAAGCAAGAGGTTATAATGTGGATCTAGGCTTGCCTTGGAAAGGCTTGCCATATTATATAAATTGCTACTCATTGTGACTGTATCACACACAAAAAGCGATTGGTGGCAATCGTAAAGTGTTGTTATACTACACAATGGGGGCGCTAGTCTACGCCTAAGTTTCACTCGGTGGTAAGACCACCGTGAGTTTAGGCCGAGTAGGCAGGTACTCACGTTAATCTTGTTCCACAAATGTCAATCACTTGCTCGAGTTTTAATTTAAAATATTTAGACTTTGCCCAACTGTGAATTTCTTCCCTATTTTGTCAGTTTAAACTTTGTTAAGTTTAAACTGCTCTTGTTTTATGTCGCTTTTAAAGGCCTGCCGCTTTTACAAAAATATTTTTGTATAGACACTCGTGTTATCACCCATAATAATGGACACATGTGCTTTGTTTATTTTTATAGTTCTCCAATAAACTTTCTAACGTAACTAACATTTCCTCGTTTTTGTATTTCCTTGTTTTGTACTTTTTGGTATAAAACAATAAAAAAATCCAAATCAAAACTCATGTTGAATACACAATTTATACACTTAAGGTCTGTCTATTATTCTGCCGTTTATATTGTATTCGGTGTCCCCGGTGAGCTACAATAAACACATGAGAGTAAAAGTATGTCCAAGCTTTAACTCAAAAAACGCACGCAATTCTAGGAGTAGCGTATATCAGCGTTAGAGTGGGTCCTAATCGCCATGCCTTAACTCGAAAGCACACGATATTATCGTTCCCTAGTTTCACGATAAAAAATTTGCACTTCTTATAGGAAATACCACGCCTACTGTTCCAAACCAGTCTATGTTTGGCTAAAGGTCCCAATCCAGTCAGTATTTTGTTAGAATATGTATACACTACACTAGTATTAGTGTTAGTTGTGTAAAGTGTCAAGACTCTATCTGTTTCAGTTCTCTAAGTACACGAAAATATTTTTTCACTTATAGGAGATACCACGATCATTGTTCCAATCATGCCTATGTTTTTTAGACCATGCACTTTAGTATGAGGGTTAATTGCGCAAGGTTGCAAGACTCCTATTTTAGTTCTCTAGGTACATATTAATTATTTTTCACTTTGTAAGCCAGAAACCACTTCCACTGTCAATCCAGTCTGCATTTTGCTAGACTATGAAAATTTGTATAAGAATTATTTGTACGAAGTTTTAAGAGTGTAATTATTATAGTTCTCTAGCTACATGATAATAATCTTTTAATTTGTTTCGGAGGTACAAAGCCCTCTATTCCAATCTAGACAGTTTTTCGCTACATTATGCATATTAATAATAGATTTATTCGAACAAAACTTCAAGGTTCGCCCTATTTCACACACCAATTAACACGATGATAAATATTTACTTTGTGTGGGAAGTACCACGCTCACTTTATATATCAAAAAATAAGAACCCTATTTTACCTACCGCAAACCTACCGCATACCTAATAAAAGGACGATCGAATCACTGGTGCAGGCTGCTATAGCTTTCCGAAAAGCAAACAAACAAACACATTTTGTGCTTTATATATGGATTATTGTTATATATTCCCAGGTATTGAAACAACAAACGAACACCCACTGAAATTTGAATCGTCTACCTTTTTTGCTGTTATACCCATCGTAGTTTTATTAGGTTTTTTTTATACAACAGTGTGGTTGTTAATAGTCTTTCGATTTATTTTCTTTTTTGGTTTTTAACCTTCTGTTTCAATGTATCATACTGCAGACCACTAAATTTAAACGTCCATTCAAAAATACCAACACAGATTTCTTTATTTATTCATTTGTTTGTAAAAATGTACGAGAGTAATTTGATAATTGTTTCTTGTTGTGTAATTTGTGGAAATGGCATGGTGGTTAGTGACGTTGAGGGCCTTGAGAAATTTTATTGTTTAACTAGCTGTGCCCGCCACGTCGTGGGAGTCCTGACAGTATTTTACACGATTTGGCTTTGAAAGTTTTCCACATCAATTGTAATACTCTTTTTTTACAGTGCTTCATTTATGGTTTGTGTATATAAAGGTTATATAAAGGTACCCATCCCTGGATAAAATACAAAAACTTATAAAAAAAATTAAAATTATATAAATTAATTTAAAGCTCGGTAAAATTTTCTAAAATATTTTAATAACATTGTAATTTCATAAAGTAAAAATACAAATCAAATGCAAATTTTATTCAACTGGTGTCATCTGTTATTTAAAATATCCCACTTTCAAAAATATCCCAAATTTAAACCAAAAATTTCAGTATCTTTAAACCGGAAATTGCGTACTTTCACTGTTTTTTCTCCACTTTCGCTTAGAAATGAGATATTTTTGCGGAAAAAAAGTATCCTATATTGGAATCAGGATGTTAAAGTATCTCCTCACAAAATCTTGTTAACATCCATCCAATAGTTTTTACGTGATGCGAACGCAAAGGAAAAGCAAACAGACAGACGGACAGACGGAAATGAGTTACTATTTTATTATATGTAAGCAAAGAATAAAAAGATGCAGGACTAAATGTGTCCACCTTAAAGAAGCTATGTTGAGAATTAAATCGCATTTTATCTTTTATCACGGAATTATCAAATTACCCTCGTATGTACAAATTCAGCAATGCTAAAATAACTGTTGTTTTGATTTGTTTAGTTTTTTTCTTTAGCTGGTTTTAGTACATGTTGGTGCAAACATTTCGATTTTGATTAGAAGTCGCGCCTTTGGCCTAATTTATATTATTTTATAGGTGTACCAGTTTGTTTGGCCAATAGCTGTTAATGCAATTGTCGCCAAAAAAATATAAATATGTAAGCGTTGCATGCGACTGTATTTATTTTCAGACCCTCTGCATGACGTCAAAACAAAAATTTGAAAATATTGCCTCTTAATAAATATTTATAGGCAAAATTACTTTAAAATTTAATTTAAGAAGTGTCTATATGAGAAAAAGCCAATATTAGCCGTCAAAGCCTTAGGCGTTTCATAAAATAATATTTTAGAATATCCATAAATAGGCTATTTTGCATTTGTTGCTAAGTCATTTCTTTAAATACATATGTAGTTATATAAACAAGAAGGTCAAGCTTTGAAATTTAAGGTAAATACTTGTAATTAAAATTAGTTTTTCTTTCTGTTAAAGTGCTCCTTTATTATAATGTGTGTTTAATATGTAAAAATATTTCGCTTTGTAAAATATTGTGTCCAAATATTTCTTTCTTTTAGATTTTATTATTTTATATTTTATGCAATATTTTTAAAAACTATTTGGAAATTCGTAGATGGAAAGTATAGATATTGACACCTCTGAATGATTTGTTTAGGTGCAGAATATCCTATCCTTAATACGCCTGACTGCAGAATAAGGTACCAAAAGTCAGAATAAGATACCAAAACTCAGAATTAGGTACCAAAAAAAAAACAATTGTGGATTTGATACATAAAAACAAAATTCTTGCTCCAATTAATTTAGTGTTTTGTTAATTCAATTATTTATTTAATTCGAATTTTATTTTGTTCTTTCTTAGTTAAGTATATAATTGTATCAATTAAAAAATTAATTAAAATTATACCTGAAACTAATTAAAACCTTTGTTAGGTGCAAAAAAAAATTTCTATGTATGGAATTTATATATTGCCAGAAAAATTTAAGATAAAAAATATGACTCTTCTTTTACCTCAAAAGTAAAATTAATTATTCAAAAGAAAAAAAGAAGGGAAATTAATACATATTAATTAATAGTAATTTAACTTTTATAAACCTTCTAATTTCTGTAATTAATCTGGCAATCTAGCAATTCAGTTATTAAAATAAAAAAGCTGCCGTTCGCAACTCCTCTCAGAAACACCCCTGCTTTGCCATTATGAAATTTTATTTAAATATCTTTAGTTGTTAATTAGCTGCCGTTTTTAAATCAGTGTGCTGCGGTACGGCAGCGTAATCATATGAGTCCGAATCATAATTGGCTGGTTTAGTTATATTAATAAATTTTGTTGCTAGTGCTTTAGTAAATGCAGTTAAAAAATATATTAAATAAAACAAATTAGAAATAAATTTAATACAATACAGTGTTGGTTTTTTTATAGTACTAGTTTTTATAGTTGTTGATATTTGTTGCTAAGAGGCATTCACAGTAGACTTTAATAAAAATTTAACCATCTGTATAAACATAGTCTGGTACTTGTACACAAGTATTTAAATGTCAAAACAATATTGTTAGTACTATGCTTCTATTTATTTTGATTTCCATTCCATGTATTGTATAGTTCAAGTACAATTACTGGTATTTGTTTTTAACCATGTACAGTTATTCAAACACTTAAAACATGCCAATATTCACACACTCACATAAGCACTCCAACATAGTTCTAGTCATGTTTTATATTATTTGGTCACAACACAATTCATATCAATTTATCAATAAAATAATTTTGTAGCTTTTATGTGACCAATAAAGCCAGCAACGGAAAATGTACTCGTAGTGTAGTCAACTTACATAAGCTACAAGCATCAACACACTTGATAACAGCACTCACAGACATGCTAAAATAAATGTTGGTTACAATCCAATATGAAGTGATGGTTGTGAATGACAAAAGAGATAAAATGTTTCATATCATCGTCAATCATCTCTCATACGGGTATGTTCCGAAAAGCTCCTGGGTAAAATAGTGACTATGACATTTACATTATTTTATGATTATTGTCTATGTAAACGTCAATTATTTCTTTTAATTTTGTTTATTTTGTCTTTTTCTATATTGTTGAGGGAATTAGTAAAATAATCTGAATCCTGAAGCCTTTTTATTGCTCTAATAAAAATGTAGGGAAGTCATGACCTTTTGTCACATGCTATTTTATAATTTAGATGTTGTAATTGGTTTTCATTAAAATTTTATAAAATATATAAAATCATACGTTACATTCTTGAAAGTTGTTTTTTAACACTTAAACTTTTTATAAGAAAAATATGTATTTTGAACAAATCGAAATAAAAGACATACAAAGTTGTCATGCTAAATGTTTTAAGGCCCTTTTAGGTAACTTATTTAATTTAAGTTAATTAATTTAATCAGTATATTCATGTCCATTTCCAAAGGATAAAAAAAAAATAAGTAAACCTAAATTTCGATGTACTCATATTATATTTTACTTGTGTCCTTTTAGTTGGCTTTATACTTTATCGTAAAATAGTACCAACCATAAAAACTAACTATTTACTTATCATTAACAATGTAATAGTTAAAATTTTTGTTTAATTCAATAATAAATATAATAATAATAATAATAATAATAATAATAATAATAATAATAATAATAATAATAATAATAATAATAGTAATAATAATAATAATAATAATAATAATAATAATAATAATAATAATAATTTTAATAAACAATAATGCAATCAACAATAATTTTACATGCAATTATAATTTTGTTTGTCGAATATAATCTATGTACTAATGACATGTGTATGAGGACGTATGAGCATTAATATTAAATAAATAATAATCATACGCACTGAAATTCTGTTCATAATCATCATCATTGATTGTAGAATATTTCTTAATAATGTCGGTTCCCAGAAAAGTTTAACACTATGTGAAACCACGAGGGTCACATTGGTAATAAGCAAGCAAGCTGTTAAGCCAACATTTGGGCCGAGCCACATAGTAGTATTTTATATAAAAAACCGGACAAAATTATTTTATGAATGAAATGCCATAATTTATTATAATTAGGCATTTATTAAAAAAAAGTTAAAAATCTAAGAGTATTTACTGTTAAAACATCTCAAGAGGATAATCACGAGGAGACCGAAAAACCTCATCATCTTCGCCCTAGTAGTTTCATTTTATCCCTAAGAATTCTGTGAACTTCAGGTGACATGAGATGCAAACCGTACGAATTACAATTTGACTTATTTTAAGTTGACTATTTTTTATGAGAAGTGTCATAAGTCATTTTTTAACATGAAGGATTTTTAATTTGGGATCAACGCAAGAAAAAAACAATTATTGCCACAAAATTCTGCGTGATGGGGCACGGGATATCAACTAGTTTTTCCCATATAGTTTGAAGTACTATAAAAAATATGGGGTACGTTGGGGTCTTTTTACATCGTTAGAGTCTACATTTTATAGCCAAATAATAATTTTGAGACGGCAAGGTGCGACACATTTTAAATTTCTTTAAAAAACAAATCAAAAAGTGCCACTGATTTATGATGGCTATACAAGCAGAAAATTTGGAAGAAACATAATAAAATATACATCGGTGTATAGTACTAACAGCCTATATCTATGTCGGAATATTCAATCTTGTGTTGTTTGCTACACGAAGCCATTTCAGCACAGAAAATTGATGGACACAAACGAGAGCGCCGAGAACAGAGACTCACGTACATTACGATGAGTGGGTTCCTGGTTGGTGGTCTGCCTTTTGATAAACCTATTATCGTAGGTAAAGAAACATGTATTTTTGGCGCGGTTGGATTATTATAACTATTTTCCTAACTTTAAATTTTGGTATTGCTAGCGCAATAATTTTCAATGCAAAACTGCTCCAATTAAATGATATCTATTACTAGACTACTATAGGTGTTTAAGAAAGCTGTGTCTTAAACGAGGTTAGTAATTGTTATTGAATAAATATTATCTTTTCCACAGTTTTATCGATTAAAGTTTTCAATCGACCAGACTTTTATTAAAACCAAAATTCAAATTGGAAATAATTCTGCTTTTTATTATTCAGCTATCAATGTTGTAGTTTGTAACAAGTCTTGTAATTCAATTTTAGAAATTGTGCAAAAGCATTTTTCGTAATAAATAAACAATAGATAGCAACTTCAGTATTCACTCCGTTTTATTAAGTTAGTTTTCGATATATATTTGAAATGAAGGAAATTCTGAGACTTATATAAACACAACTTAATAATGATTTTTTTTATTTGGTGCGATGGAAAAGTTTGTACTAAAATAATATTTAAGTTATATCAACATAGTCATAGAGATGTGGAAAAAATTTAAATATACTTTTTGAAGTCATAAAAAAGAAAACGAATAAAATCCAAATCCTATTCTTACAGGTGAACAGGTAAATATATTCTAAAGACACACAGTCATATCTCATCAAATTCGATGTATATTTATGGTAAATTTGCAATTAAGTTACGGTACGAAATTTTGCAAAAAATTGGCAATTTATCTATTTAAAGGAACGGGTTTTGAAATACAATAATTCTGTTCTTATTTATCTGGATTTATACCATAAAAATCAATTATATATCTATTGTATGCCCATCGAATTTTTGTAAAATGAAGGATTGTCACTTTATTATGGATGTTAGAAAATTTTCTGAAAGAAAAAGTTTCGCTGTGTAAAGCTAGCTTCAAATATATAAATAAACTAAAGATAAATTTTGTAGAACTTTAACTTGAAAATTAAAAAAAAAATACATTATAATAAATTCGAAATAAATGCTTCCTTTGAAATTGCTCTTGCTATAAGGCTGCAACTGTAAAAACTTTCAACTTTTTTCTAAATCCTTCTAATTTATATACAATTTTTCTTTAAATCCTTTTTGATTATTATCTTTTCCATTTGCTTTTGTTCTACATAGTTTTTATATTTAGTATCTTACAAACGACCAGTATAGAAGTACATGTACTTTAGATGATAACTCTACACTTTGGGGACTCTAATTACACAGGTGATTATCTATTTTTAATGTGTTTCATTTTAATGACCATTTACCTCACCATTTAAACTATGCTTCCGTTTTATATCAAAACATACTCTTTCCTTTATTCCTTTGCGCCATTCTATTTCCACTTTTTTTTTTCTTCTTATAATTTTCATAATAAATAAGATTAACAATTAAAAAAGAAAAAAATAGAAATATTTTACGTGCTCATGGACGTTTATAGAAACTTATGAATAAACTTAGAGACAAAAATTATAATTGCATGTAATTATTTTAATAAACATGGCACATATGTATGTATATGTACGTATATATAATAGATTTGATTAATTATCTTTTAAGCAGTAATATGCATTATGACACAAAAGATAATTAACTTTTTTTTATAGAAACTAACCTTGGTTGACTTATAATGGGATTACTAAAATAGTAAAATATAAATTAAGGATTAGTTAATATAAAACTAATTAATGTAAATTACTTGTGTTCTGATAAGAGTTTTTTCTTTTGTATATTATATTTGTGCAGTAGAATTTGGGTAAGGGAAGATAGGATATTACAACATGTTTTTATTTATTTCCCCTGAAGGGCAGTATACAGGGAACTTATTTGTGATTAACGAAACCTAAATACATCCCCAACAAGCAACTGTGTAAATTTCAGGTATGAGGTGTCTTTGGATTTTGCTACATCCAAAATTGAAGAATATTAATGTGTGCACCATGCCTTTTAAGAAAGATGGTAAAACATCATTTATAGTTCGTTAAGTAATTACTGCATTACTATTCTTTCGTTTCGGTAATCAGAATTATTCCCCAATATATATACCACTAGCAGTGCCCGCACGTCGTGGGCGTCCTGACAAAATTTTGCTCGATTTTGCGTTGAAAGTATTCCACACCAATTGAAAGACTCTTAATTTTATAGTGCTTCAGTTATGGTTTCTGTATTTACTTTATATAAAGGTACCCATCCCTGGATAAAATTCAAAAAATTTATGAAAAATTCTAAAACTCAAAAAATTATTGTAAACCTCTGTAAGAGGTGTTTAAAATATTTTAATAACAATGTATTTCCACAAAGTAAAAATAAAAATTAAATACGAAATTTATTCAACTGGCGCCATCTGTTGCGCAGTAGTTATTGAAATATCTTACTTTCAAAACTAAAAAGTTGAGTTAAAAAAATAATCGTGTCAAATATATCCCAGTTTTTAACCGAACATTTCAATACCTTTAAATCGGAAATAGCGTTTTTCACTGCTTTTTCTCTATTTTCTCGTAGAAATATAATATTTTTGTGGAAAAAAGTATCATATATTGGGACCCGGACACTAAAGTACCTCCTCACAAAATCTTGTTAAAATCCATATTTTTAGGTGATGAGAACACAAATAAAAAGCAGACAGACAGGCAGACGGAAATGAGTTACTATTTTGTTATATGTATAGATAACTGGGATGAAACCGAACAAAAAAGAGAACTTTTGTCTTTGTTCCAACGTTTTTCTAGGCAGTTTTCTTGAGGAGGAACACAAATAAAACTTTGCTTTAAATCAGTTACCCAAGTTCTTAAGCTGTAGTATACTCATGGACTCTGAAATATTTTATGCTTACCACAACTAACATTATAATGGTCTCCTAGGTAATATGGTGATAGTGGCAACGAGCTCGCTGACTGTATAAGCAATATATTGGCACGATACAGAATAACAGGACCATAAATCTTCATTGGTACATCTACTGGCTAAGCTAGATAGCAAACAGTTTTCTAATTCGAATCGAAGCTGACTCGTCATTGATAAATTGTGATTTGTCATAGAAAAGCAATGCATGTCATCTTGGATACAATCAAAAGGATACTGTTCACTCAACGAGAATGACCTAAATATACTTACTGCAGAGTTTACCTCATGTTGCAATCTTAGCTACCATCAATGTATATATTTAGCAATGCTGATATTTAACTTTGTAGATTTTTTTAACTACACGATGACACCCAGGATTACGTACTCTGTATGTGTCCTGCCTTTGAGATTTTGTACTATAAAAATGCTCGACAGTTCTTTGTTAAGTCCAGATGATGTGAATGATCCCTAACTCTCTCACTGACCTATGGATCATGGTCCTCATGGCTGATGACATCCCTCCAACAAGCATACAACCACCCGTGCATTAAAGGAGGAAACGCTAAATCAACAAAATATGGCTAAATTTATCCAAAATGACCATTAAACAAAAGTGAGCACAACTACGTTCCGCTCAACACTTAAAAAAAATATTTTTTTTATATTGGCGTCGTTTGTAAAATTATTAATATATGTTAAATATAAGCAATGAGCTTGTTTAGATTTACTCATTCGTGCTAGTTGCTCTAACTATAAAAAAGCTTAAAGAAAACACCGGAAATGTAAATTTAAACTATGACTATCTAAATTATCTTTAATGACAAAACATTTTACTTTCTGTGTAAATAAAATTGAAAATAGAGTTACAAGAATAAAAGCAAAGTTTTTCACTTCCTGTGAAAGATTGCTTAAAGGACGTGTATATATATGTGAGCTATTATATTTTCATGCAAGTAATGTCGTGCAAAGAGTTTAGCATCAAGTAAAGCCGGACGTGAGAAACAAATTACAATAACAAACATACATACATAAAATCATTTGCAAATGTACATTTAAAATGCAAGTCAGTATTAGATAGACAACACTAGTTGCCAGAGATAAAAATTTAAATTATTTGCATTTTGTTTTTTATACACAAAACAAATTGTGGGACAAGAGTATAGAAAATATGCTTAAAATATGTAAAATAAACATTCTTAGATTTTTTTGAATATTAAGAATAGATGCTTTAGGTTCAGTTTGTAAAGAATGACTATATTTAATGTAAAAAAAAAATATTTTTAAACAAACATTTTGTTTTTTTTTTTGTTTTAATTTCTTTGGTTTTGTGGGGTAATGCTTTAATGTAATGTATATTATTTAAACAACTAATTTAAGTTAAGTGTTAAGACAAATACGTTTAATTGTCAACTGCCTCTATTTACAAAACATATTTCTTTATGTATATTAAACTCATCAGGTAAACAATTGTAATATATAGCTTCTATGCTCTTTATTTCTTCTTTTCCGTGGGTACGTTGTAAGGTACGTATATACAAAATGCTTTATATTTAAAAAATGTCAGGCAAAAATTGATTTTGCGATGTAAGTCAATTGATTTTCTGCAACCAACAATTAGGAAGAAGTATTAAGAAACTGTCAAAAAGTTTTTAGAAATTATTAAATTATCAAAATTTGTTTACAAACTACGTTTTAATATAAAGTATATTCGAACTTATGAGCGGTCAATATGATATCCTAGTCCAAGCGAGCTGGGTACTTAGAGATAATAATGTACGCACTTAAGTCTATTTAAGAACCTCTTGTACCTTTTTGACTGTGGTGTACATGATAGTGTGTCAAAAACCCCCAGCATGCTCACTAGATTCAGCCCCTTGCGATGTTTTTCTCTTTCCTAATTTGTAGAAATGTCTGGGTATTAAAAGATTTCAGTCAAATGAAGTAAACACCATGCGAAATTTTATTATCTGGAGATCATCAAAAATACTAGCAAGATGCTGATCTTAATGCATCGAGCTTAAAGAAGGCTTTGTTGAGTAACAAAACTCTTTTTTGCCGAAAAGTATATCTTTGAATCTATACATAAAATAAAATACTAACTCATAGCCGTCTGTCTGTCTGTATGTCTGCTTTTCATTTGTGTTCGCATCACCTAAACACTACTGTATGAATTTTAATAGAATTCTAAGACGAGGTACCTTAGCATCCTGATTCCAATATAGGATACTTTTTTCTGCAAAACTAGTTCACTTCCTAGGGAAAGTGGAGAAACAGCAGTAAAAAAACACAATTTCCGGTTTAAAGGTAGTGAAGTTTTCAGTTTAATACTGGGATATTTTAAACACTATTGCGTGATATTAGGCGCCAATTGATTAAAATTTGTATTTCATTTGTATTTTTACTTTGTGGAAATACAACGTTATTAAAATATTTTAAACAACTTTTACAGAGCTTTACAATATTTTTTAAAATTTGTTATAAAATTGAGAATTTTATCCAGCGATGGGTACCTTTATATAAATTCAATTCATAAACCATAACTGAAGCACTATAAAAGTATGAGTCTTACAATTGGTGTGGAATAATTTAAAGGCAAAATCGAGCAAAATATTGTCAGGACGCCCACGACGTGGCTAGAACAGCTAGTATTGAATATTTAGAAGCTAACAAGTCGAAATATTTTATTTATTTACAGATGAAATTTTAAGTCAAGCTTAAGTTCGTTTTATTAAGTCTAAGAAGGAATAATTAAAGTCACAAATTAGGTGATCAATATTAAAGAAAAATTGGGAAAATTTTATTTTAGTCATTAGAAGAATGTTACGCATTTTAAGGCCAGCTAGGTCCGTCTTCAGCAAGCTTCGAAACTAGTTAAGTTCTAAACATTATCTAATTAACTAACCAAAGTCAGATAAAGGACTACGAGAAAAATCGCATACAATCGTCTATCGTCAGTTGGTGAGAATGAAGTCTGCTACTACCTAAAGCTTCCCTTTTGTTTGATATTTTTACATTTAATATTTACCACCTTATATTTCTTGCTTCACCCAACCACTTTTCCCGTGGTTTTACAGTCTTAAAATCACAGAAAACATATAAATTATGTGATCTACAGAGCCATCTGAAATCATACAGGTGTTTTGAATTGGTTTGTGATCAAAATTCATGTAATTTTTAAAACAGACTGCTTTATGATGAAAAGGTATTTTATTTGTTTTTTTACAAAATAATTCAGTTATGCAAAAGAAATAAAGTCTACTTGAAGTGTATTTTAAGACAAAATTTTCATATAAAATTTGAAATAAAGTATACTTGAAGTAGACTTTATTTCTTTTGCATAAGGACATAAGCCTTTTACTATTCACTCAAATTGGATTAATAGATAACGTGGCATTAAAACGATAAATCACATTCCGATGTTGCTGATTTAAAAACACTCTTATTCTTTTTAAAACAAACTAAAAACTTTTACGTATTTTTGTCTTTCACAATTACTATTTGATAGTTCTATAGATTTGAATGAGTTGAATAATATGTTGAACAGCTATGATTCATAAAGTTTTATAAATTTTTTTTACTTTGAGGACTATGAAAATTTTTCCGTTTCTTTTCCCAGGAAACGGGAAATCAGCCGATGACATTGTTTACCGGGCGTGAATTTCCAAACTCTAAGAAAAGTACGTATATTTTCTTTTTTATTTAAAATTTTTAATACCCACTGTTTTTCTTTATCTCTATCACAGTTTACTCCAAACAGAAATACTTCATTTATTTTAACTTTTCAACACGCCATGTCTCCATCTAAAGTCTAAAGGACAAATCATTTATTTACTTTAAAATATGTTGACATTTTGTTGTTGAATGAAAGCTTTTCTCTATTGGACTAATTATAAGAGAATATTTAAACAGCAATTGACACATTCAGTTATTTATAATTTAGAAACGTAAATGTACCTTTTCCAAATACTTGTAGTACATTTACACATTTATAAAAATACTTAGCAACCGAAAATTAAATCATGAATAAAACACAAAAAAAAATTGTTCAACTTCCACTTACCATTTACTAAAAGTTCACTGCTGCTGTTGACCAAATTATCCATTATTGGTTGGAAAGTGTAAAAAGTCAAAGTTTCTAATTTATTCATTTGCACGTTGAGTGAGAGCAGGGCCGGTGTACCACGCAACAGGCCATTATCAATTTTCTTCAAAAGATTATTGCGCAAATTTAAAGTTTTTAAGTTGTTTAAGCCATCTAATGCTCTTTCCGAGATGCGCTATAAATACACAAAAGATATTAAAAAAAATATAAAATAAACAAAAAATGGCTTAATTAAGTTTTTATTTTTATTAAAATTATTTCTTTTTTCACTACTAATTAATGATTATTATAATGAATGCGGATATTTATGTTGATGACTTAAAGTCATGTAAATATATAATTAAATTTTTTTAGATTTAATTACTTTACCAAGCAGGACATACACACAAACAACTGACAGTAAAACATTTTTTAGTATATATTTACATGTGTATGTTTTTATGAAAGAACACACCTGCTTAAAACTTCCATAATTCTACAAATGTATGTGTATGTATTTATTATGACATGTTAACCAGCCTTTTTATTAAAAACCAATATTTCGTCAAATAATTAGGGTAGGCAATAGTAAATTTAATTTTTAGAAACAGGGAAAATAAACAAGCGCTTCCAAATTACTATTTCAAAGCTAGCATAATGCAGTTGACATTATTTTTATTGTATTTAGGGCCTCGAAGTAGAATTTTCAAAAGCTTCTAGTCGGCATTTTTGAAAGCTAAATACAGCAATAGTTATAGAGGTAAAGAAAAAATATGGTTGTGCTATGGTAACTTGAACCACATTTTGTTCTCTGTAACAATACATGGTTGCAATGAAAAAATGTTAGTGGTTTTTAACATTACTTTTTTTACTATGATCAAATTTTGGTTAAGATTACGTCATTACTACACCCAAAAAATTCAGCAATTTTTGCAAAACCTCAAATGATTACCAACGTTTTATAAATATATTAAGAGAAAAGTTATTATCGTGTTCCAGGTGAACACACTATATAAAGGCTTGAAGCCTTGTACGAGTAACCTCTATGACAATGCTCATAGTCTATCAAAATACAAACTAGATTGGAGCAGTGGGCTTGGTACCTCCTATATAAAGTATAAAATTATTATTGTGTACCTGGGGAACTAAAATAGGCAGACTCTTGAAACTTTGCACAAGTAATCCTCAGAGTAATGTACATTGCCTAGCAAAATAATGACTGGATTAGGATAGTGAGAGTGGTACCTCTGGGGATAGCTAGTATTAATAATAAGGAAAATGTGTTAAGATTATTCATATGTATCCAAAAAATTTTTGTTTTTATTCATCGGCATTAGTGATTTGTTTTTCAAATAATAAAAAAATTTTAAATAATTGTTTTTTGTAAAATTATATAGATATTTCATAATTATTTATAATATAAAGCGAATATATATCCATGAAATTTATTATCAAAAATTGTTTAATTTAACCATAATATGTTTATATTATAATATCAAATCTTAATATACATAGTTTGACTACAGTCATACAATTTAATAATATGTTTCTCTTAGTTTATGGTTACCTCAACCATGTTTTTTCTTTGGGTGTATAAGAGTAATAAGTTCGAGATACTGAGCAAATTTAAAAAGATATACTTTGGCCTAAACCTCCATGGCGCTACTTGATGCTACCATTATTATTTTAATCATAATTACAGTAATATACATTGTGTTTAAATATAAATGTCGTATCTCATTAACAACGGCTGAAAAGTGATAATACTGTTACAGTTCAATTACATTTCAATAACTATTTTAAAGTGACTTAAAACTATATGCTTCCTTAAGCTTAAAAACAAAGGTTCAAACTTGTTGATTTAGGTGCTACAGCAGCATGATTTAAAAAATAAAACTATAATTGTAAATTAACCTAAAAAACCTACAACTTGTATTGCATCCTACAAAATTTCCTGATTGGGAATTTAAAAAAAAAAAAAATTTACGCATTAGGTTCGAATATCAATGGCACAATATCACAAAAAAATATTTTCAACAATTAAAGTTTTTAATTGGTTTCAGATTAAAATTTAAATAAATAAATAATTGAGTCATTTATTAAGCTTTTTTGTTCTATTTTAAACAAATATTTATTTGAATCACTTAAATAATTAATTGAACTCTATAATTCAAAACTAACTAAAAACTTTAATTGATGCAAACAATTTTTTCTGTGATTGGAATCCCTAATTACTTTTAATTTACAAATTAGATTTCCAATAAAAAACATAAATTTATTTTATTAGACATATACACATATAAATATTTACTAAGAATGAGTGCTCTTAGGTCTATAATTATATTTTATTTTTACTCTAAGGACAACATGTCACATTATTTTAACACCTTATTACAAATATTACCCTCTCTCACCAGTTAAATGTTCAATAATTAATTAAGCTATTCTATTTTTATTACTTTTAATTGTAATAAGTAAGGGAAACAATAAGTATAAATTAATTTTGTGTTACTAGTCATCTATTCAAAAAGTATATTAAGGCAAAATTTAATTTAAGAGTAAAGGTGGAGACTTAAATTTAAACTCATTATAGAGCCCTCCTCGTTTTACAGTAATAAAACAACAGTTTGAAAGATCGTTACCCGGCGTTTGCTATAATGTAAAACAAGAATTTACGGGTTCTTGGCTAATGGACCTTAAAGACAGTTAATCAAATGTTCTTGACCTCACATCGCCGGGTAAAACTTAACACAGGATTTTTTTGTTGTCCCATTGTTTTTAACTTAACTTTTGATTATTCCCTTGTAATACTAACTTACTAACAAAGAAACAGCAGCATAAACAAGGCTTAATATTGACAAAGTATGAGGATGATAAAGATAAAACTATTAGTGACTTTGCGTCTGCGATTATTTCGACCTTGAATCAATCTACATATCGTCGTGTTTCTTCTTAAACCACATAAGCGTCATTTTTTCGAAATTGACTATTTTGGTATTTATGGTAGAAAATAACATTTGCCACCAGACTACATTCTCATCTTAACAAGTTTGTATGAAAAATAAAAAAATCCATTTTCAAAACCTCGTAAGCGCCATAAAAATGACAGTTGCATGCAAAATATAATGGTTTTTATATTTAAAGTTGGAAATGTTAAAAACTCAACCACTAAGTTTTTTGTATTTAAGAATAAAAAAATCAGGAAAGTTTCAGGCCAATTGGAGCATTTTTGGTAAAGTTAAAAGTTTTTTTTTTTTTTTGATAAATACAAAAATAAATGTTAATTTACATACAGACATTTGCGATTTGCTGGTTGCGCCAAAACCACGTAAGCGACAGATTTGGCTACAATTAATTATAAGTAACAAATTTAAAAAAAGAAAGTTTCTATACCCTTCAGAGACTCACACAGCCGTGTTTTGTAAAAAAAAAAAATTTTGAAACCCATATTAAAGAAGTTATTAAGTTTTTTTCGTTTTCTAAAAAACGCAAAGTTTTCTACCGAACTCGATTCTGGGCACCCTGGTATATTAAAAACTCGAACATCCACAGAGATCTAAACGTGCTACTAGTTAAGAGAGTAATAGCAAAACATGTAGCAAAGCATGTAATGAATACAGAAACGCATCTAAATTAGCTGACCTGTAATACCCTAAACGATCGTGGCTACTTGATAGACTTAAGTATATATATTTTTTAAATTTAAAATTTTACTTTTAGAATTCAGATATGATCATGATTTTGAAGACACAATAAATATTATGATGTGAAAAAAACCAAACTGTCCAATGATTATTGGAATATTGGAAAATTGGGCTGAGCTTAATTAAACGAAAATTAGACATTCCAAACAGCTGAAAAACATTCCTAGTTAAATTAATTCCAAGGCTTCAAAATTTTTGAAAACCTTTGATTATGTTTAGACAGTATTTCAGAAAAATTTTAAGATATTTCCTAAATAACAACTTTTTCAACTACTGTGTGTAATCATCGAGTGGTTGATAAATATGCCTTTTCTAATTGTGTTTACTCTAAATCATAAAAAAAAATTGGAACTGCAAACAATTTTTTTGCGTTTATAAAATGGATCTAGAAGAAAATAAATTTTTCGAAAAATACATACTATAAAAGGAACCCTCCACCCCACTTGAATCATAATCACAGAAACTTCATTGCAAACCAAAGAAAATATGGCTTCCAAAAACTGTTTATAATGGTAAACAAAAGACATCATTTATATTTTTTACACCAATTAAATTTTCCATATGCTTGACTTAGGCATATGAATAGGTTTTATCTACAGTTGTCTATTTAGGCAAAAACAGTATTTTGTCTTTTTTTATATATTGGTATATTACCATTTTCCTTAACGTTAAGCAAGTGTATTTCAATCAGAATATAATAACCAAATATGAAAGGAAGAGAGATTGTTAAAACAAAAGACAAAGCAGAGATGTTAAAAAAAAAACATAAAAGTGAAAACAAACACTAATTCGGTTACTTCCACGCAATAAATTTTTCTTGTGATGTGTTAATGAATAAAAATGAAAATGAAACATATAAAAATATTTTTTTACATCACAACAGCTCCATATATTGTGAGCATTATCTTCTCCATTATAGTTAATACAATATCCTTAAAAAAGAAATGTTTTAAACCATATTAAGGGATACATCGGGGTACTAAACCTAAACTACTGGAGCTGATATGTAAATAGCGGGATTTATTTTTAAAGTTTGAATTATACGAGTACCTTGTCGTTTAGTAATTGTTCCTTTACCAAATTGAATGAATTTTAATGATACAATACGCAAAAGGTCTTAATGCACTATAAAAGTTTATTTATATTCATCATATAAAACGATGGCAGTTCTTTCTCTTCAACTAAGTTTAGCATTCGGTACGATTTTTCACTACAAAACGCGAGTGTATTTTATTCTTACTATCTATTTTCATACAAAATCTTTTATTTTTTTTTTTTTTTTCTTTTTTATATTTAATTGTTTTTATTCATATTTGATCAATTGAAAAAAGTTGTTAAAAAATAAATAACGTGAGACCAAAAAAAATGATTTATGTCTCATAATTTGTAAACTTATTACGGCATTCAGGTGTGGAAATTAAAATAAAATCAATTATTTTTCAAAAATAAGAACTTTAGAATTTAGCGGTTTACACGCCTACTATTGCAGTGGCCAAAATATATGTATGTCTACACCAAAGGCCCCTAATCAAAAAAAGTGTTTAAAATTAAATATTTAGCAAATTGACACAAACCTAGCTTGTTGAAAGCTGGTATGCTACTGATTTTAAATTTTTATATGTTTTGTTCTCTTTGTTAGATTCTCGTTGAGATTGTGTATGTGGTCACAGACCCTTAGGGGTTTGCGTGGGGGCTCTTGGTCTACACATATAATTAAATTATAACATGTACATGATTTTTTGAAAATTTTGGAATACAAAAGAACAATTTTTAGAATTTTTGTTTTGTGTTCGCATCACGTGAAAATTACTGGATGAATTTAAATAAAATTTTGTTAGGAGGTACCTTATTATCTTGGTGCAGATATAGGATACTCTTTTTCCGAAAAGTAAATTTGTAAGGATGGCTGCAAACTTTTATTTTTGAAGGCGGGATATTTTAAATACTATTTACAGAACTCTACCAAAATTTAAAACTTTTACATAAATGTTAGAATTGTATTCAGGGATGGGTACCTCTACATAAAGAAAATACGTAAACCATAACTGAAGCACTATAAAAATAAGAGTCTTAAAATTTGGTGTGAATTACTTTTAAAGCAAAATCGAACAAAATATTGTCAGAACGCCTACGTCGTGGCGGGCACAGCTTATCTATGAATAAAAATTAAAAAAAATATATATTTTTTTATTAAATCTCCCTTCGAACTATTTTGGATTTTTGAGGAACTTAAAAGATTCTAACTAAAAATTATCGCTTATTTTAAATATATAACGAGGCAAAACAGAGTTAGTGATTGACGTTTAATATTTTTCGTATTTTTTGTCCCCAAAATACTTGAGAATTTGTAGATAGGGTATATCTGGAGCTCCCTCGTATTGTCTTAAAAAATAATAATTTTTTATTCAAAGTAATAAGAACAGCAACAAAACAATAAATTTTAAATAAAAAGCAATATAGGACACAAAAAAATTCTTCTGTTTTACATTATTTAAATTATCTTGGCTTTCACACACATGAATACACATTTATAGCTAAAAAAAATGGTTAGCGAAAATAATATGTTTTTTCTATCTGTTTTCACTCACCACCCAAAGCATATTAAATGACAAGGACAAATTCAATAAGTAACGGAAAACTGAAAAAAATAAATTAATAAATATAAGCAGAAAGGATAGACGTTTTTCATTTGATGCAAAACAGAAAAATTATCCTCCTTCAAATATTTTCTGTATATGCCGAAAAGGTGTTCTACAAGTCTGCCTTCGATAAACAATTTCTAAACATTAAATATCTAGAATGATAACCTACAGTTGCGGACATAACAATACAACGCATTACTGGATTTACAAAATGATAGTGCTACCCATAATAACTTACTCGACTGTGGTTTGGTGGCCAAAAGCCTGTCAGAGTATACTTAAGCTTGGATTGCTTATATGCGAGTATGTGGTCCAATGCATATGGCTGTTTTGAGATAGCTTCCACTGAACTTATTTATTTATTTATTAATAGATCAACAACGGCAGTCAGCTCTGCCTGATGAACGATGCCATTTGGCATAGATTTGGGCCGAAATTCGGACGTAAGAGCATCCTGGACCTAGTTGGTAAGAAGGTCAGGAAAGCCCAAATATCGATAGAACGCATTAGTAAAAAAAATAGTCGAAAGACTGTATCGACATCAGAAATTTTACTGATAGTTTTCTTATGGGCGGTAGTGCAGAATCAGAAGTGCAATTCACTAATCTGTTTTAACGAATATCGAATCGTTAAAAAAAATTAAACAACAAAATTATCGATTTTACTATGCAACAACACTTTTAAACAATACTCGTTATTGTTTGAAGTCAGCTGTTATTGTTGACAAATCTATTGTCGTTAAATAAACGGCCATCACGTTTGAGTTGTTTATTTTTTCGACAAGAGCGATTTTATTATTCATTGTAACTGCTTTTGAATATTTAGAAAATGAATTTTTGCAATACGAGTCTGGGTTTCATAATCTTAAAATTCTAAAATAATTTAAACATATGTACATATTTACAAAAAATTTAACTAATTATATTCACATTTTATTTTCTTGAAACTTTTTCTAACTTAAACTAATTCTTTCAATGTAGCACGTAAATAGTTTATTTAAATAAATAAAAGTCCGAGTAATAACTTCATACAGACTTTAGTAACACAATTTAATAATAATAATTTCTTTTCTTTTCTATTCCTCTTTGTGCTCTTAGCTTTTTGGATGGAGATGCCACATGTTAGTAATTTGTGTAGGTAGAATAATAGTGTTGTCTACTATCGATAAAAAATAGTTAGTAAATACTGCGGTCGTTACTGAAAACAACAAAAGCCATTGACTAATATAGCGATTGTCGTATTGTCAAAAGTTAAATTGCACTACAGGTGTATACTTAACGGGGTTGAACCTGTCCTGTAGTTAGCATTTCGGGGTAAGTCTCCGTTTACGAGGCAGAATTGCTTATCCTGTTGCATGCCTTGGATTACCTGCTGGAATGCTGGTGCATTGAAGGAAGGTTCTAATTGCACTTGACAACCAGTCGGTTATAAAGCGCAGGAGCAGGTGAACGTGTACTCTAAAGTAGTGTTGGTAACATTGATGTGGGTTAAGGGAAAGAAAGGCACAGCAGACCAAATAGCAAAAGGGGGATCTATCGTGAATTTCTGTGGACAAGAATCCAGAGTTGCGCTAGATAATGGCACAATGCGTGCGAATTTGCTACAATGGATGAACTCATTAAACCTGAAAATGAGAAAGAAGCCAATGCGAATGGTGCTCAAAGAGCAAACGGGCAGGAAGACCAGCAAGGAATTATGATATAATAGAAGTACCTTAAGTAACATGTCATGGAAAGTTCAAGTATCATCTAGTCATTATAATAATCGTAGAATATGATACTTGCAGACTGTATCTGGAAGAGGCTGACACTTCAACGCACATTGTGTATGCATGTCCATCATAAGCATAAGACTTAGGACCACTCGAAGAAGCTTGTTAAATGCAGAAGCCAAGAGGGACCCTAGCCTAGAGCAAATGCTATCTATTACTAGAGACTCCGTAATGAGGAAGAAGGTCGATAATTACCAGTCGAGAGAGAGAGAGAGAGAGAAATTACTAAGGTCGAAAATAAAGGCTGCTGGCAGCAAGTGACTCAATCAAAGTACGGTTGCCATAATTTGGTTGCCTATAATCATTGTGGGTAGAAGGGGGTTAAAAAAGGATCCATTAAGCAAGCGGTTCTACTTTGATACTCCCTCTACAATAATAAAATTAATAACCATAATATCTTTGATTTCGGTGCTAAAAGTGATTTTACACGACGTGTATTTGTCATATGTCTTGTCACTTTTCCATGTGTAAATTCTATACACGTCGTGTGAACCCTTTCAAACATAACATGTGTATTTTCCATGTGTACAATACATATGACATTTTTCATTTAGAACGTGTTCTATTTTGATGTGACAAAGCATCTGACATCCTGTAACGCCAACTTGATATTTTGTTATTTTATGCTTTTTGTGGTACCAAAAGCGCTAAAAATGTGGTAAAAGCACTTTTCATCAGCTGTGGTTGCAAATAAAAAACTGTGTGGTGGAAAAATTATATCTTGTAGGTTATGTCACATTACACATGTACGTTTGAAAGCAGAAATTAAAACCGTATGTAAATTGGCTATTTGGACAAACACATGAAATTACATATGGGTTATCAAACTGACAAGTCATATGACAAATACACGTCGTGTAAAACCATTTTAAAAGAAGACAAACAGGCTGCAATTTTTCTTTTCTTTGTCGAATTTACAACAATAAATATATTATGAACTAGTGTTAGATATCCCAAGTAATATTTAAAACCGATACATGTAAGATATGCAAAAGAAATCAATAAAAGGGTCACTGTCTTACATTTCTAATGACAAATTTAAATATGTTTGTATTTATATTAAATTAAATTTGGTGGCATTTAAAATTGATTACGAAATTTAAATAAATATTACTCTACATTTAGTATTCTTTTTTCTAAAAATTGTCAACACATTTTTATGAAGCGTTAGTGGGCAAATTTTATTTCAAGAATTTGCTCTTTTTGTTTTCACAATTTAATATATACTATTTGTGCAAATAGATAAAGACAGACGATTTTCAGTCGTATTTATTTTGTATAAACTTTCAACACTTAAATTTAACAACAAAAACTAGCAGCATTTGTAGTTTAAGTGGCAACAACAACTAAAAAAATATTACACAACCAACACCTACTGCTATCAACAATCGAACGCCTTAGTGGGCTCGCAACGGAAAAAGAAACAAAATAAACGACAACTTACGCACAGAAAATAAATAACGAAAATTTGGTTTAGAAAAAAGTAAACGTTTTTAGCCTGAGATGTGCAAACTCTTAATATTTGGACAAAACCACGATGAAATAGAATAAGATTAAAGGAAAAGACTCAGGCTCATTTGATATTACCACAATACCCACACAATCCAATGTTTCAGCTTATTAGCCATGAGTAATGGAAAAAGATCCTTCAAACTTGTTTTTGACGTCCACATTTAAGTGCACTAAGTCTACAAATTTAAATATGAATGTTAAAGCATGTCTCTATAGTTAATTAAAGAATCAGTAAAGAGTCAAATTTTCCAGCTTTCAGAATGTATGTAATAAAGTTTCACTTTAAACAAACCTTATTACTTATTTAAAAAATTAGAAGTTTTTTAATTTTGACATTTTAATAAATCAGGTGAGTGAATTACCAAAAAAATTATATTAAATATTTTATTTAATTATCTTAATTTATATTTATTTGAAGACTCTTGCAAAAAAAACCGACTACATAACAAATATATGTGTATCAATTCTAAACTAAAAATTTAAAAGCAAGTAACCTGTAAGAAATAGTACTCAAATCAAATACTTTTATACTTGTTGCGGACATAGTAATATACGTTCTGTACATTCAAATGTCTATCCGTAACGGTTAAGCAGATAAAGCCATATACAACAAATTACGTCAGATATGAGGACACCCTTTATTTTTTTACACTTATTATTACTGACACAGTAATAAAAAGTAACGGTTCCAAAGATATGGCCATATAGCTTAAACAATATCACCTAGGGGACACCCTTTAACGTGGACAGATTCTTTGTAAATTTCAAATGTCTGTCTAAAACGGTTCAAAAGTTTGGCCATATGCATCAATTTGCATCAACTATTGAGACACCCTTTAAAATTTTAAATATTTATAAATGTTATTATACGGGACATAGTAGTGGAGATTCTGTCTAATTTTCAAGTGGTTGTCTATAACGGTTCAAAAGATAGGGCTAGATAGGTAAAATTATATCAATTATGGGGCACCCTTTAGTTTCCAAATTTAAATTATATACTTGATGTTATAAAGGACTTAGAATTACAGGTTGTTTGCAAATTTCAACCGTCTCTCTGTTACGGTTCAAAAGTTTTGCAATATACATCAAATTACATCAACTATTGGGACACCCTTTAACTTCTAATTTTAAATATTTAATTTCTGATTATAAATATTGGACATTCTGTCCAATTTTCAAGTGATTGTTTACAATGGTTCAAATGGTTCATATATTTAAATTGACGTCACATATGGGGACACCCTTTAATTTTTAAGTTTATTTTTTATTAATTTCTATTAGTGGCAGCTAAAGTAAAAAGCATTTTTTTAAATTTTAAAAGGGTTACCTTTACGGTTCATAATACACGTAAGAAACACGTATGTTGTATGGGGACACCCTTTAATTTTCAAAATTCTGAACTTCTTTTTAAATGGGACCAATCTGTAAGCATTTCCTTCTTTCTAATAAAGAAAAAAGTTTTAAAATCGGTTCAGAAATGAATGAGATCTGCGGGCACAAACATAAAAAAAGCAACATTCAGTAATGTGCTTAAAATATCTTGCGTGGATCGCTTGGGGACACGGACCCGAAAGTCTAATTTTTTATATATGTATAACCGGTAAGATTTAAGCGATAGGTAGATTTTGGCTCAATGCTATAGACAACTTCTCCAGAGATACTCTAGCTCATTCAATAGCCCTATCTTAGTAACCAACTAACGCTCATCGTTCCTGGGGAATGTCTATTGTGATATTTGCCACGTGAACTAAAAAATATAAACGACATACGATTCTAGAAAAACAGCGCTGTGTGTCTTTCTAGATTCGTATGTCGTTTATATTTTATAGTTTGTGCCACCTTTGACGGTGATGTTCTTACTAAAGTCGATAAAAAATTATGCAATCTGCTTTAATTTCATACCAAACAGTAATGAATTGTAAAGGCCGTCGGCTTTCAGGCAGTAGCTGTCAGTAGTTCGACTTATACCTTATCGTAGTCGCGGGCGGCCGGTAATAGGATCATAGTTAGATCTTGCCTCTGCTATGTTAAATTAAGTCGAGCAAAGTCTGGTTCACTATCGACCTCGTGTTTTAATATAGACTTGCCTGCGCATATGGAGATCTTCCTTACTCGGAGTTTTTTTAATTCTAATTTTAATAAAATCAAACAGAATGTCTCGTAAAACATGAGTTTATAAAGAACGTAGATGTGAGTTTATAAAGAAATTCAGATTTTTAGTACGAAATACTCGAGAGGTGTAAGGGATGGTTTATTCTACTGCGGCAATAGCCTTTATACACGAAGTACATAAATTTGATTGGATATAATAAAAGTATCTTAGTCTGAATAATTGCGTTAGTGACAGGACATAGAAACTTTATGTATCATCATATGTAAAATCGAAAATTGTACTAGCAGACTGTGACTGAAAGAGGCTCACTTGGTAGCGCACATTCCATGTGTATGTTTAGCACTATCTTGACATACACATGTCTATCAGAAACCTTAGGATCCACGACAACACACATGGTAATTACGGATTTCGTGGGGGATCTAAGCCTTAGACGAATGCTAACATTCTCTGGCTTTCAACCACCAAATATTTTTCGATAAAGTAAGTCAACGATATTGTAAGTCAACTACATTGCCTTTTAAGTATCCTTTAGTGGCCAATCACCACACAAAGTTCACCAAGGGGGCTTACGCATAAGAGATGCTTGTGTAGGCTTTTAATTACAAGCCATAAAAATAAGCTATTGACTTGTCGTCGATTTAGGGTTGTCTTTAAAGGAAAGCCTTACATCTTCTGATGTTCTTACCTACTCATTTTGAATTGGTTTTCTATATTTTAAACAATTTTAGCAAGTGATATCTCAAAAAGTTAAAATTAGCTCAGCAAGCTTTACTATATTTTACTTATGCCTCGTTAATTTAATTCAATTCCGTCAAACATTTAAAAGAATTACATGTCTAATAGAGTTCTTTTTAAAAATATATATTTTCAATCTAATTAATACAGGTTGGAAAATTTAGTTTCCATCTCTGATAACCTACAAAAACACTGATAATAACGACAATGTAACTAAAAACTAAAGAAAAGACGAAGTAAAAAAGATAATAGAGAAACAAAAATGAAAAATAAAACCTCTAACACTCGAATGAAGTTCTATAATGGTGACAGTAGTGTAGGATTTATATCTAAATTTTCCAACATAAGTTGAGATGAAAACATAAATACACACACGTACATTTACACTTTACAACAAGTTATAATCTTGACTGTCCGTATGTCTATAACAAATGCCAGTATGACTGCGTACGACAGGAATTGCGACCACTTTTGCAAATATGACAAAAATAAAAATAGGGAAAAACTCATCGTCGTGAAAAAATACTTGAAAACAGATATTAAGCTTTATAGCGTTCCTCCTACAATTTATGAGAGAGTACTTTTTGTTACATATAAATGTACTTTGAATTATATCTCACTTCAATTTTACTTTTCGTTTTCCTTCGACCTCTTTTTTTACCCACATTTTCTTCTTAAGCCGTAGTCAGAGATATATACCCACCTACACATATTGCTACAAAATACAATCAACCATTCACACATATTGTAACAACTCGTATCTAACAAGGATTATGCTTATCTTCGTGTTGTCAGAGTAGGTTTCTTCTTTGGCAAGTTGTTGTTCTGTTTATGTTGTATGGCTGATTGTAAATGTGTCCATGTAAATTTGTAAGAATGTTCTGTAGATATGAGTATTATTTTCTTAAAGTTTTCCTCTTGATGTTTACTTTTTTTTGCAATTTTAACTTCAACTGTAACTGTGTCATTTTTTTTTAGTTCTTTGTTTTCATTTTCTTCTCAGATTTTCTGTCACTTATGACAATGTTATCGTGACGGCGCACAGTGTTTTAAGTAATTTGTTGTTAAAAAATTGTAGTGTTTAATGTGTGGAAAAGTAAATTTTAAGTTATTTTTAACCGACTTCAAAAAAGAAGGAGGTTATCTATTCGTCTGAATGTTGCTTTTTTTTTATGTATGTAACCGCAGAACTCAGCCATTTCTGAACCGATTTTAAAATTTTTTGCTTTATTTGAAAGGTTATGCTTCAAGGTTGGTCCCATTTTAAAAACAGTTCATTATATTAAAAATTAAAGGGTGTCCCCATACAACATACATGTTTTTTACGTGTATTAAGAACCGTAAAGGGCAGCAAATTAAAATTTTAAAAAATTGCGTGCCGCTATAGCTCCCAACAGCAGAAATTAATAAAAAAATAAATTTAAAATTTAAAGGGTGTCCCCATAGGTGACATAATATGACCTATTTGGGTCTATCTTTTGAACCGTTATAGACTAAACCTTGAAAATTTGACAGAATGTCGACTACTATGACCGTTATAATAAAATGTATAATTACTCAAAATTTTAAATTAAAGGGTGCTCCAATAGTTCATTTAATTTGATGTATATGGCCATACTTTTGAATAGTTGTACACAGACCGCTGAAATTTACAAAGAACCTGTAGTGCTAAGTCAGCTATAACAAAAAGTATAAAATTTTGAATTTGGAACTTAAAGGGTGTCCCAATAGTTAATGTAATTCTATGTGTGTGGCCAAACTTTTGAACTGTTAGAGACAGACAGCTGAAATTTACAAGGAACCTGTATTGCAAAGTCCACTATAGCAAGTATACAATTTGAAGTTAGAAATTAAAGGGTGTCCCCATAAATTACGTAATTTGATCTATATGACCCTATCTTTTGAACCGTTAAACACAAACACTTGAAAATTAGGCAGAATGTCCACTACTTTCTCTGGTATGATAACAAATATAAATATTTGGAATTATAATGTAAAGGGTGTCCCAATAGTTCATGTAATTTGATATATATGGTTAAACTTTTTAACCGTTATAGACAGATAGTTGAAATTTACAAAGAATCTTTGTGACCAAGTCCTCTATAACAACAGGTCTTTAATTTAACATTGTAAATTAAAGGGTGTCCGAATAGGTGATGTTATTTGATCTGTGTGCCCCTATCTTTGAAACCGTTATAGACAAAGGCTTGAATGGTGTCCCCATACAAGACGGATGCTGGTGAAAGTAACTTAACTTTTAAACAGTAATAGGGAGAGGCTTGACATTCAATAGTCTTTATTTTTTCCCTCTAATTTTGGCGCATCTTTTATTTGGTTTAAATCTAATTCTTACAGATTACTTCTTACATTTTTAGTTTAGGATTGGGGCCCTTCTATCTGTTTTGAAGTCGGTTTTTTTTTGCAAGAATTATCTAAAATATGGCTTACTGTATATAAATCGAGCAAGACACGTTCTGGTCTTTTGAATATTTCTTAAGTTAAATGTAATTTTTTGGAGATTATTGTTCTAAAATCCTAAGACAGTTTCAATGGTGGAATCAAGTAGTCTTCAGTATTTAAGTCTTTAACAATTAAAAGTGCTGTTTGGTTTTCATTTGAATATCAATTTAATTTCCACTTGATATTTAAACTTAATAAATTAAAATTCAAATAAATAATAAATAATTTTAAATTAAATTAAATTAAACCTCCATTGAATCGCTAGTATGCTACTGGACAATGTAGTAGTTAAGTGGCTTTTTGAATAAAAAATACTATTTATGCGGCAAGAAAGCGTTTCATTTCTTCACATGCTTCCTTTCCTTTCCAAGCTTTTTTTAATCTGAAAACAGAAATAGTTACAATGAACTGCTATGCTAGGTGGAGTAGCCATTTCATTGATTTTCGCCACCCATATTCCCCTGATAATTGTCTTGATAACGGCATTTATAGCGCAGATTGTTTTTTGGAGTTCAAACATTTATGCCTGCAAAACGAATTCATCATTACATGATTTTTATTTTATCTGGCTTGATGACACCTTTTGGATGAACGTTTGGCTTCAAAATCGCTTTTTCAAAATAATATTTAATCAGTTTATTAAATTCACTTTTTTCGTTTTCGGTAAAAGTTAATGAGGCTGTGGTCTTTCTATGATTAAAAAAAAAGACAAAGCTTGCACATTAGTCCAGTAATACATAACATATAAAGGAAGCAGTGTTGCATTGATAGTTACTGACTATAATCTAAGCAGCAACCTAAGCCAGCTATCCAGGAATCCTTTAGGTCATTTAAATGAAATGCACATTATTAATGAACAGATGACATTACCTTAATGCCTTGAATATCATAATTATAATAAATACAACCGTTTTATTTTATGTCTATTCTTAATATAAACTATGTTTTATATAAATAAACGTCAATATTTTAATATTTGTCAATACATTATTTTGGTTCGGAAATGTTTTACAAATATTTATCGTTACTTGATGAATAAACAAAATAGCCACGTAAAAAAACAACGCTTTATGAGCCCTTGTCATTATTATTATTTACCTCTAAAGTTACTGTCAACGGTGCACAGTGCTTCGTTCTCATATAACGAAGCAACAAAAATAGAAGGAGTATATATAGAAGGTATGTATATATTTATAAAAAAAAAGTCGCATTATTTATTACATATTAAAAATCATGAATTGAGGCATTTCAAAAATGGAATTTATTTAATTTAAGAAGTACGAAAAAATATCTATTTTTGTATAATTTTTATTTTATACTTCATCAAACTTAAGTAATATTTGAATTGGATTTGGAAAAAAATATATTTTCGAGCAATAAAAACATAACTATTTTGTAAATAAATACAAAAATATATTTTAATTTAACCAGAAATATCAAGGGTGGTTAAACTTTTTAAATTATTTAGGAAATTATTGTCGTTCCTTTTTATTTTGATAATATTGGTATGGTTCAAATATTTATAGAAGAAAATATCGGCCAAATGGCCGCCGCAACGACACCGGCGGCAGACCTCCATCCGATGCTCCAAATTTTCGATGACGCTGCTGCATAATTCAGGTTCTATACCGTTAATATGCCGAATTATCTCATCCTTTAGCTTTTACCCCCGGGGGTTCCAATTGTAACTGCAGGAATATGGCAAATGCTTTGACGCGGTTCACTCGGGGAAAATAGGGGCACCAGACGCTAGGGTTCCTAGAGCCTAAATCTGGAAGAAAAGGTCTGTGTGTTAAAACATACGGGTCCTCTTCGAGGCCCCACCAGTGCCCAAAGGACTGGTACCACGGAAATCGGTGGCCCCACAGAGAGCCTATCCTCTCTGTGACCGGTTATTGGTGAGGTCCCCTTCGGGGGTACACGTGGTGGTTGTGGTTTAAGATCGATTTATGTAGGTAAGGTGCAAGGTCGATCAAGTGTGCTGTTGCACTCTCAACAGACGGAGTTTGGATAGTCTCCAAACCCCTAAGCAAGAGGTTATAATATGGATCTAGGCTTGCCTTGGAAAGGCTTGCCATATTATATAAATTGCTACTCATTGTGACTGTATCACACACAAAAAGCGATTGGTGGCAATCGTAAAGTGTTGTTATACTACACAATGGGGCGCTAGTCTACGCCTAAGTTTCACTCGGTGGTAAGACCACCGTGAGGTTAGGCCGAGTAGGCAGGTACTCACGTTAATCTTGTTCCACAAAAAAATCCTTTAGCTCTTGAATGTTGCTGGCTTATTGACATACACCTTTTCTCTCACCTAACCTCAAAGAAAGAAGTCCAACGGAGTCAAATCACATGATCTTGGCGGCCAACTGACAACGCCACCACGTGAGATAACACGGTCATTGAATTTGTCGCGCAAAAGAGCCATTGTTTCGTTAGCTGTGTGGCGAATGGCACTGTCCTGTTATAACCACATATCGTTCACATCCATATCTTCCAACTCGGGCCATAAAAAGTTCGTTATCATTCACACGATAGCGAACACCATGCAGAGTAACAGTCACTCTTTGTGGGTGCATTGGTGTTTCGACAATAATTCTTGGATTATCATTCGCCCAAATGCGGCAATTCTGCAAATTGATGATTCCATTGAGGTGAAAATTTGCCTCATCACTGAAGATGATTTTCTTCGAAAATTGCTCATCCAATGTTGGCATTTCTTGCCTCCATTGCCACCATTCTGACCATTGCTCGATAGTATATCCTTCCATAGTTTAATTTGAGTTAGTCTGAAGGTGAGAAATGTCAAATTCAATCCAGAAGAAAACTTGACGTGGTGTGGTTTACATTCAACATCGGCCCTTGAAATTAAACCAAATTTCGAACTAGTTTTTTAAAAAATGAATTTTTGAAAATTATTTTCGTGAAACAACTAAAAACCATTTTTCTGTTTATGCAATTTTTATAAACTTCTCTGAGTTTAGAGCCTTCTCGTGGTGGCAAAAGCAATCATAACATTTATTTAAGTTACAGTACTGTCCTTCAAAAAGCTGTATTTAATTAAAATTTGAGACTATTTTTTTGTGATTTTTGTCCATTGGTCGAAGCATAGTAAGGCATACAGGTAAAGAGCCATGATTACCAATGTTTTTGGAATGTTTTTATTTGCTTTCTGATTAATTTATCTGAGATTACGAGAAGCAATTGCTGTATGCAAATAAACCATTAGTTTATGCAAAAAAATCTTGTTTCTTGCAATGCTATTCTTAAATTGAACTTTCAGAGACGGCAGCAACCAACACAGTCATAGCGCCAACTTCCCTTAAGTTTTATACTCAGGCATTAATGTCCTAAACTAATTGCTTTAATCAGTCTAGAATAATGTAATCTGTATTTTGGTAAAAATTTATGGCAACATGTCCATTTGATTTAAATGTTGTAAATATGTTGTAATAAGTCGAAAGAGTTAAAGTTGAAGAATTGGAGGCTTTTCTCGATGAAAACTTATGTCAAATTCAAGCAGTCCTTGGAAAATATTTGGGAGTAAATAACAACAATACAGCAACATTTCTTAAACCATTAAAAGCACTTTCATTAATACAAAAGCAAGGAAATCATGTGACACACAAATTTAAGACAAGAAATATCGAAAAGGGATTTTACATATCTAAAATACTTTGCTTCGCTGAAGAATCATTTTTGGAATAAGATGTTAAATGCTTTAATGGGATAATAAGCTGCTAAAAGCGGATGAAACAATCACGGCAGACTTTTACTATTGAAAACTGATCCGCTGGTCGTAACTTGTTGAAAATTTCATCAAGACCTTGGTCCATAACTCTAGATTATAATAGTACTCGGTCGCTTCTTACGTGACCAGTTAAGGAATTTTAAGATAATACTGGAAGGGAAGCTAAGCATCAGTCATTTCTCATATATTCCAGACATTAACTTTACTACTTTACTCTACTATTTGCTTCATTCTGTACAGAATGCTCAACTAAATTCCGTTTTATGAAAATTGGCTTGATACGTTTCTGACCCTGAAAGATAAAAATAAGTTTTCCAATAGAATCCACAAACTGCCACAAAGTTTAAAGTTTCTGGACTAACTATCTCTGTGAACAAAATCCTTATATTAAAGAATTATTTTTTCTGGTTTTTCAAATGATTTTGGTACAATTGTCCCTTTTGCTACACTGTGCATCGCTTAGTACATTTATAAATTGTTTGTTCATTTATTTATTTGTCAAAAGACTTTTCATTTATCTTAAAGTTTAAAAATAAAACTTTTTCCCGACACACACACATACATATGATACATTTTCACAAAAGTGCAGAGGAATAAACAGCGTAGAAACAAGTAAACACAATTTTACACCCCAAAATGTTACTACACACAACAATTTGTTATCTGCAAGCGAATAAGTATGGCTGCAAGACAGCATGTGAAGACAATATTCAAGCATGAAGATATTTTACACACATCCATACAAATATATTAACATTGGCATTTAATTGTAACATTATGTACATATGTATATTGAACTGCAGTTAATATGATATTCAAGTATGTTTATATACAAAATATCTGCATAGATTTCTAGACTGGTGTAATAAATAACACAAATCTATTATAAAATGATTTGTTATTCAATATTTTGCAAAAAGATTAAGTTCAAAGTAGTGAACATTTGCTTATATGCACAGTAAAAAATTTTGTATTCATTTTAACACCGAGCCGGTGTGTATATATAACAACACCAAAAAAGAACTAAATTTATTCCATTATGGTTTAAATATAAAGAGATTAAATTAGAGAGAAAATAAAATGAGAGAGAGAGTAAATTTCAACTTCAGGAGCATAAGATAACACCAATATTTATTACCTTTAAATGGTTTTTTGGTGTTACAATAAAACCAAATTATTAACATTTAATAAATATCAAGCATACTTTTTTCAAAATTAGGTTTTAATTTTATAAGCTTTTGAATAAGCATTACACCGAACCAAGTGTTATTTTAAATATTTTTAAGAATTGGAATAATAACATTCGGAATATATTGTATTCTTGGGTAGGTGTAAATTTTAACACCCAGCTGTATAGATTGTATGCTAAACGGGTTTTATTTTTTGTAGGCGTGGCTAAAAATACCGCCCTTTATTAATAATAAATAAAACAAATTAAATTTCCTTTTCATAAATTTTATTTTTACAGTAGTTAATCTAGTTAGTAGTTTGCTATAATATCAGGAGTTAAGAGGTATATTCTAGAATTAATTATATAGTATTCATAAGGCCTTAAAAATTCTACCTCTTTAAAATTAATTATTTTTAATACATTTTGAGAAGTTATTTCATATGCATTTAGGATTCTGTCTAATTCTTTACTTATATACATTTCTAAAAGCAAATGAGGTTCTTCATTTACTACATATATTTGCTTAATTTTACCAAACATGAAAAATTCGCTTTCTTTTTTTAAATATAAAACAAATGAGGGTCTATAAATGTAACCATATCGTAATTCAAATTTATTACTTGCAAATACTTGTGATCCGAAAGTTAAGCCCAAGGTGTTATAAAAATAATTTTGAAATTCAAAACTTAATTCTTCGAGGTCAATCAAAGACAGTTTATAAAACACAAATTTATTTTTAAAGGATAAATTTTCCCATTTGACACTGATTTTTGTTTGATATCTTCTGGCAAGAGTTTTACATAAATTTTTGTAATTATTTATTACCGGTACATCCTTAATAAACTCACGATGCTTAGCTTCATATCTCATTGACCACGTATGAATAAGTGGTCCTAGCTTCTTAATAACTGAGGGATAATGAGTTATAAAGTGATGCTTTGGCAAAAGTGTTTCATTATAATCTTCATAAATACTTTTTAAATGAATTTGTATTTCATTTCTAAGTTCTTTTATGTATTCATGACTAATCGATGTAGTCATGGTTATGTTAACGATCCTTATGAGAGAGATGATTCCGTTCCACAAATTAGGTAAATTATTATAAATGTTGTGAAAAATAAATGGGAAGTGTAAAATGAGGCACAAATTTTGAGAAGCCGTTAGTCCTATAGATGTGCGACATTTCTTCTCGACAGTTATTGTAGGAGGTTTACAAGTGCGTTGCAAAAAACCGTAATTAAAGTTTATTATTTTCGCGTTAATTTCATCTATAGTTAAAAAACCTTTTTCAATAACTTTTTTAAAAAACAGTTTTAATATGAAAGGAACTGCTCCCTCTAAAACATCGTGCATTACGTCAACATTTAGGCTTTGAAAGATTTTGTAATATGTTAATTTATTGAACTCGCACGGATGCTTAATGCCTTTGGTAAGCTTGTAATCAAACAGTTTAGAATTTAAAGATAATAATTCGTCATATTCCTCTTGCGTTCTTAAATATTTTTTAATCTCTACAAATGTATGTTGGGCTTCATCTCGATGGATCTTGCAAAACCTGCAGTAGTGCAGAGCTCTGAAGGATGCAACAAAACCAAAACAAATATTTCCACCTAAATTATCGTGAGCAACTGAAACTAAAGTTCCTTTTAAAAAATTGTTATCTACTCTTACACCAACTTTTTCAAGTGCTTGAAGATCATTAATAAGTGGTTGTAATATCTTGTTAAAGCAAACATCGTTGTTATTTAGATCCTTGCACAAAAAAAGGGCCACTAAATGAATGTTGGTAATTTTTGAATTATAATGAAAAGGTAAGTTTCTGATGGTAAAGTATATTGCACCGATTTTATATAAACCAGTTTTACTACCCAGTGGATTTGCCGTTTCAAATTCGTCATAAAATATTTGAATTTGCAAAGCGTGTTTTTCCTTTTTAAAGAAATCCGAGTTACAAAAATTTTCCGAACAACAAAAGTTTTCAAGCTTTTTGCTATCACAAGAATGATTGCTTGAAAAATAAAGTTCCTTGAATGATTGATTTTTAAAAAGAGTTTCTAAAGTTATAAGAATGGGCACATATTGAAATGTGGATTGAACGAAATGTTTAGTGGGATGCAAATGGTTTTTTTTCTTTCGGATTACCCATCGTCCTCCTAAGGATCTAGAAACTGGTGCAACATAAAAATTTCCTGTACAATTTAGTTTATCTCGTTTAAATTTACTGGAATATTTTTTGCAATCAGCATCAAATTTTTTTCTAAAATCTAAACAATTTATTTTGAATTGAACTTTATTTATTTCTGAATGCATTTCTAATATATAACTTTCAAATTCCTCAAAACTTTTTTGGCAGATGCTGTCAAAAGTTTTCAGTAGTTCTCCAGTATTCTTTTGTGAAATTCCACATGATAAGAGCTGTTTAGATAGCGACGAAATTAAGAATGGTACTGACGAATTTTGAATTATTGGCAGATTGCAGATGGCTTCTTTATTAACAATATGTTTTGCATCGATAGTATTATTGCCATTAACAACATTAAAATCACTGTGACAATCGAAGGCAGCACTTTCATTCCTCAAACTGTTTAATTGGACCTCATATGGCTGCACTTTATCAATTTTTGTTTTCTTTAAGATGTTATTACTCTCTGTAGATGCCAGAATGCAACTTTTAGAATGTCTGCTTAGCGAACTAAATGTTGAAAACAATTTTTTACAGGTTTTAGAGGCTAAACATTTTAATTTTAAGCCATGGGCTTCAGCGAGAAAATGTTCATGTTTTAAATGAAATATAACAAATGCAACTGAATCGAACTCTCGGTCACAAATAAAGCAAAAATATTTCATGTTTGGAAAAATAAGGGAAAAGTGTGAAAAAATTAAATGCTTAAATTAGTGCTGATAATTATTAAGTTGTAAAATTTATAGTGTACTTAAAGTATAGATACTAGTTACATAAAATTACTTAGTGTATGAAGTAGGACTACTAAATTTGGGATACGTTTTTAAACTTATTTTGAAATTTAGAATGTATCTCAACTAGTCTTGTACTTGTCGCCTTTTTCTTGTCAATATTATATATGAACTTCGCAAAAAAACGCAAAAAGTTGGCCAAGGTTATGTCAAACTCAACATTAAATACATAAAAGGACTTAAAAAATAGATCGAATACCTGTACAAAGGTAAAATCAAGGGGCAGATTAATACATTTTCCATCCAAACTTATAAAATATTGAGAAATAGACGATTTTGTTTCTCCAACTGCAATTATAGTTGGTTGCTGAGATCCAAATTTGTATTCTCCTATCGGTGTGTGAAGCTATAAATAAAAAGTTAAATAATTAAATAATAATAGTATTATTTTATTTTACAAATTACCTCTTCAAAAGTTATAAAGCTATCTACCGATTTATGAATATTCGCTTTTTTTGTTTCTCTTCCAGCAGCCGTCGAAGGAAGCAATTTTAAAAGATAGAAAAATGGTAAGATGTCAACAGACCAGTCCGCTAAACATCCCAAGTTTTGTCCACCAGCCTCACTTGCTACTTCCTCAACATAATTTTTATATTTATCCCAATTTTTAAGCAGTCCATTTGCTTTTATTTCACCATAGCGAAGTTCAAAATCAAATAAAATCTATAAAAATATATATAGTAAATTAGAAAATATATACAACTATATATAATTTGTTACCAATGAAGAATCAAATACGAATATCGGAAAAGCCTGTAATACGTTTACATCAGGAGTGCAATATTTAATTCTTGCCTTTAATGTTTGCTGCAGCTTTTCTTTTACAGTAGTTAATTGTTCAGTAACTAAGCAATTTTGAAAAAAATGAAGATCTTCTTGACTTATAATTTCATCGTCGCTAGCACTGTCACTTTCAGGGGGTTTTCTTACTTCTGTAGTTGCTGTCGACAACTTGCGCCTCTTAGAGTTAAAATTTTTTAACTTTGCAACTAAATAGCCAGTATTGGTATTAGGGTTAAAAAATAAATCCTTAATAATTTGAATAAAAGATCAGAAATTAGAGCCACACTTTACACAAATACAATATATATATATATTTCTTACAATGCCACCACAATTGCTGTCTTCAACTTTATATGCTGGAAACATATATATTATTGCTTCGGCTAATGCAATCTTGTCCTCTCGAGTCGGGTAATTTCCACTTCGTCGGCGCAAAAAGTTAATTGATTCACGTACCAAACAACGACGGGAACTATCGCTTAAATTTTGTTTGGCTGAATATTCATTAAAGATGAAAGAAAAATCCCCGCTTTTAAGATAATACTCTAATTCCTGCAATATTTGCTTTATAATGAAAGAATTTAAAAAAAGCTTTTTGCTAACCTTTTTAATATTTGTAGTTTTAGTCGATGAAGGTGTTCCGTCATAGCAAAACTCTACAAAAAAATAGCTGCAGCTTCTATACTGCGATATAATTCCAGGCAGCTCATCAAAATCAATCTGGGCACCGTCGCGATCTTTAAATATAAATTCTTTGCCTTCCGTGTCAACACTCAACTTGTTTAAAACTTTAATTAAAAAACATTATATTTGATCAGCTATTTTAAAAAAGTAATTAATTTGTTGGAATATATACTTACTTGAAATTATTATTCTATCCGAAGTGAAATCCTCATCTTCTGGATCAGAAATTTTAACTATAAAAAATTCTGCACCACTTTTTACTTTAACATACATTTTAACTCACTCACTGTTCTCACTTTTTTGAATGAATAAGCACTTTCTATTTTTATAAGCACGTGGTTTAAAAAGGTATTACTTTAACACTTTTACTTGCATTAATTTCAAGCGACAGGGAAAATGAGAGAGTTTTTATTCTTTTTAGGTGTTGTTTTTAAACCAAAAGAAATAGTTTAATGAGAGCAAAACGACTTAAGTGTTGTTTTTTTTTCTAGATTTTCTGCAAACATATGAATTCAATACCTCTTTAAGTGTTGTTTTTAAACTTAAAGGAATTAAATTATTGTAAGAGAGAATTTTAATTCTTCTTAGGCATTATAGTAAAACTGAAAGTAATAAACTAAAAAAACAAATTTTTTGTTGATACCTGGTTTGGTGTAATATCTAAACTAACAGGAATTGTTATTCGTGATAAAAAAATTAAAATTAAATTTAGGTGTTATTTTAAATCCGAGATGTTATAGAAAAAATCGTAAAATTTTATATACGGTGTTAAAAACGTTCACTGGAGTATTTAAATAATAATTAGATGGTCTTACATATAAACTATTACGGAATTAATTTTAAAGTTAATTCCAAAATAGTTTATGCAGAACACCGTTCGGTTTTAGGATTAGACTAAAACTTTTTACTGTGTGAGCTTCATTCACGTAATTTAGGATTGTTTTCTCTACTTATATAAATGTTCATTAATTCTACACGCAGAGAAAAACCATGAGTCACAAGAACTGTATTGCGTTCTCTGTAAGCAATATCTAAACATCTAAAGATTAAGAACTAATTAATATTTTATTAATTTAGATTTATATAAACAAGGTTACCATATTTATTGTAAAAATCAATCAAATAATGGATCTCTTTAATCTTTCTTTGTTTATCATCTTTTCTCTCAGTTTAATGTTTTTGTGTATAAGCTTTTATTCTTTTGTAAATACTTAGCGTAAAAACTACTTGCAATTAAATTGTAAGTAATAGATTTAAAAGCAACTACAAAACAAAAAAGTGAGAGATAAATCTAAAAATAAATTTTTTTAAAGTAATATCGAAAAAAAGTTAATAATCTAACATACTTTAAGCTACAAATCTGTGGCTACAAAGTAAAACTGCTTATGTTGTGTTAGTTTATTCCTCTTACAGTTAAAGATATTTTTTCATAACGGTTCTATATAATATCTTTTTATAATCCAATAAATAACCCACTTAAATAAATATGTTATTATTCACTACAGCAAAACTTTAGGGCGTAGGTCGACTTAAGCAGTTATTATTATTACACCCTTCACCGCAGGTAGAAAGGGTATATATAAGTTTAATTTCTACAGTATTAATTTCCGATCCTATAGAGTATATATATTCTTGATCCTTAGAGCCAAGCTTATGAAATTTAGCAACATCAGACCACTCAATTCGAGGCAGCGGGCAAAAAACCACACCTGCCTATATTTTTAAACTTTTTTTCAGGTTTTTTTTTTTCAGTTGTAACAATTCTCCTTTACTTTTTTTTTTACATAAATCTATGGAGTGCACTCAGATCTCGGAGGATCAATAAGCCTCTGCGAGGGGCGATATTTGTTTGTTTTTAGGCTGACAGGGTTTTTCTGCTTTGATTTGTATTAAAGAAAGCAATACACATAGAGGTAGCCAAAAAACCCAGGCAAATAGGGGATTAATATAAAGAAATTTTTTTAAAGAATTTTTTTGCTTTAGTTTGACCATCCTAACTCAATAGAGATTTCAGGAACGTCCTAAATTTAAAAACAAAAATTTCAATAAAATTAAAAAAAAACATATTTTTACAAAAAAAAATATTTTTACAAAAAAAAAAAATACAAAACATTTTGAAAAAGATATTTTTACAAAACATTTTTGGAAAAACAATTTTTTTAAAAATTTTCGAATAAAATTTTACAAAAGATTTAAAAAAAAATATTTTTAAAGAAAATTTTTGCAAAAATTTTTAATACATACTATGAAATTTATAGTCAAGCTTAAGTTCGTTTTTATTCTCTCTACGAAAGAATTAATTAAATTACAAATTAGGTGATAATATTAAAGAAAAATTGGGAAAATTGAATTTTTAGACACCAGCAGGAGCGGAATGCACATTTTCTAGACAGCCACGTCCGTCATCAGCACTCTTGTATCTAATCTGCTTGGGGTAGTGTTTAGTTGTAAGCATCATCTATTTAACCAACCAAACCTAGATAAAGGAATATTTATTGTAATAATACAAATTCCTGCTAATTTGTAATTTAATTAATTTTTTCTTAGCGAGAATAAAAACGAACTTAGTACGTAATACATAAACAGTTCGACTAATAATAATTAAAATTTTAAAAATTAAAAATCGGAAAGCGCCGCGCAATCTTGTCGAACTGTTTATGTACTACAATAAACAGTTCAACTAATAATAATTAAAATTTTCAAAATTAAAAATTTGTATTAAAGATTTTTTTGAAATATTTAAAAAAAATGTTGTAATATTTCTCTGAAAATTACATATTTTTAATATTAAGAATATATTTACGAGTATATAGAGTAACATATTTTTTTAAGTGCGTTGGATTCTCAAATATATGAGTTCTCTGTTTTAACTCCTAGATTCATTAAACACATAGACTACATCAGGATACACACTAAAAACTGTCAAAAATAAAATACACACGTTTATAGGTAAACGATTATTTTGAAGCAAAGCAACATGGCTACACACACGACCATGTAGCTGGCTGTAGTCAATTTCTATATTGGTATGCGACAATTTTATTTTATTCAACAAAAGAAAATGTCACAAAATTATAAATTACAAATTCGTATACAAACAAAAAGTTTTGGAGAAAATATTTATTATTTTGGAAAAAGTTATTTAATTTCAAGGTATATTAATCTTACACTAGGTAGTGTCGTCCGCCCAGCTGATTTAGTAGTTCGACATGTCAAAAGTTGTATGTGTTCAGAAATTTTATAGTGTAGAAGTGAGAAAGCAATAAAACATATACATGCCTTCTCAATTTTCTTATATGTTTTTTGACATTTCGAGCTACAAAGCAACAACAAATGCCATGTTGTTCTTGTATTGTTGTATTTGTTGTAGGGACGCCACTACCTAGTAAATTAAATATACGTTGTTTAGTGTTATAAAAGCAAAATAGGTATTTCTACAACAATGTCAGAGTTTATGATGTAGCTGTCGTCTTCAATATTATTTAATATTAGAGCATGAATAATGATTTTTTCCTCATACCTTTTATTTTAATTTATAAAAAGAGTCAACAATACGGATAATGCTCTACATGTCTGTATAAATAAGATCACCGTGTTGAAGGGTATAGAAGATTCGGCACGGGCGCCCTGTTTTTATTTCAGATTAAATATCTAATGACCACAATAATTTTGGTCCGTCACTGTCTTCTTTAACTTGAAAATCAAATATCAAATATTTGTTTTTAAAAACAGTTTTTGGGCTCTCCTGAATATTTGTGAATTTTGACTTAGCACTGTTAATGGTTTAGTTGTTACGTCTCCCTTTGCACATAGTAGTTTTGATGCCAGCTAGCTCATAGGCAAATTCAGGGCAGGTTCCAACCCTTAACTACTTGTCGGGATAAGTACAATAAAAAAAAAATGGAAAAACAAAAAAATAACTAAAAAATGGTTAAAGATAATAAATCAAATATTAAAAAAAAAATAAAAATAATATGCCTTATCAAAACGTCCTCCTTCATTTTTTCTGGGAAGAAATAGGTGTTGTAATTCCTCCCTTTACCCTCCCAACCTGGGACATCAAAATTCTTCGGTGAAATAAGACCATTATATAATGCCCCCCAAAATACCACACACACACTTATCCCTGCTTCACATCCAACCTAACTCACAAACAAAAGACTTAGAACACACACATTTTAATATGTTCACTAATATTAACAATTACATCATTCTTTTATTAACAGTAAATATCAATATAAATTAAATTCTAATTACATTCAGTTAATCTAATACACTAACATTTAACATTTCTTTATTTAAATGAATAAAAAGAAAATAAAACTAACAAGAAAAACAACTAAATTCTTAAAGCTATGTGCCTTAATATAAAATTATATAGAATAAATAACAAAATTATGATGTTACATCTTATGTAACTAAAATATGAATTTCCTCCTACCTTTGAGTTAACTCCTCGACAAAAAAAAAAAAAAATCTATATATATATATATATGTATATATCTAAATTTAAAAATGCAAAATCATAAAGTAAAAAAAATAATGGTAAAGAAACCTTCCTACCTAAACGAGCTCTCTTAGGTGGACATATTCCTTATTCAATAAATAACTCTTTATAAAAAAAAAACACGCTCCAAATTCGATTTATACACATATATACTTCACAACCACTTAATTTCTTTTTTTCTCCTTGTCAGAAATTCATATAAGGAATGACCAAAACAAATATTTCATATTGAGGCACTAACAAAAAAAATTGACCATCACAAATTAAATTAAAATATTATTTAATTAATATAAAACAAAGATAACTCTTAATATTTTTTTTTTTAAATATAACAACAAAAAAAAAAAAAAATAAAACAGCTTAAAAATAACTATGTTTTTAAATCACTCTTGTCTTTAATCATTATTTTTTTATTGGTATTTCTTAATTCTTTTATTGGTATATCCGTATACCCATACACCAACCGCGGATAAACGCATTTAATTATAATTAAAAAAAATAACTGCCGCCTATTTATTTTAGGCTGACACAGTTTTACCTGGTTTCTTGACTTTTTTTCACGGTCTTATCTTTTTACAAACTTCCATCCAGGTTCAATATTATTATCCTGATCATATGGTTTTGATTGTAGATTGTCACGTATTTTTTTCGACTTTTATCAATAATTTTTTTTTTATTGCGATTTATTAATTCGGTAACTTTGCCTTGAATAGTTGCTTCTTCAATCCACTTAAAAATTTACAGGACAATCCAGTTTTAGTGAAATTCTTTTTATCCTATTTATCCTTGGCCTGGTACTTATTCTGTACTGGATATCCTTTTCATCCTAGGAATATCCTTGTATTTTTTTTTATTTCCACTACATATATATATCACTATATATTTATATCCTTATAACTTTTTTTTTTTTATATGTGTCCTTTATATATCCTTTTATTTTTTTTAAATATCCTTGATATATGTCCTTTTAATTATTATTTTTTTTTTTAAATAATCACTATTTATCCTTTATATCACAATTTGTCGTTTATATTATTTTTTTTTTTAATTCACAACGAACTTAACTGTTTGAATTTCCTTTGATGAATGAAAATTTCTAATGACAATTTTCAAATCGTTCCCAAATTTTCAACAAAAAAAAAAAAAAAAATTGAGAATTGAAAACTAACATGATTGAATTTACTACTAAAAAAATTTAACTCTATATTCAATTCCTAAACCAATAATATTAATAGCAATGATTTATGTTATTTAACATACCTCTGTGTGCCAAAAAAAAAAACTCTAATCAAAACCAAAATTAAAAAAAAACATTTCAGTTGGGCAAGATAAATAATCTATCGTCGAACAAAATACCGTATATATTTTAAAATAAAGATTTGGTTAACATTTTAAGTCATAACGGAAATATAAAAAGAAAACAGGCGCAACAAAACTCCGGAGCAACCAAGTGTACGCCAGTTGAACCGGTGTGCGACTACCTCTTGACAATGATTGCCCATAAAAAAAAAATCCAAACGTGGGGAACTCCCACACCCTGTTAAGTCTCAAGCCGGGCAAATAATATATCCATCCAAACCGAAAAATCATTTAAAGTTGATAGTTGTTATGTTTTGAATACCAGATTATTGTCTACAACAATAAATAATTATGTATTTATTAATTATATTATAATACTGACATCAAACTCGTAATTTTAATTATATTTTTAGGTCTTTTACATGAAAAACTCCAATCGGCTTGCCCTGGAGAGATTCCAGTTGATACATATTATTGCCTACTGGTTTTAGAATTCGGCATTTTATATATTTCGGACAGAATTTTGAATTTATATTGTTTTTAAACTCGGACAGAACAAAATTTTTCCGGTATATTTCCTGACCTGGCCTAAATTTAACTATCCGCGCTCTCTCGTTATATCTACGTGCACTCTTCTGATATGCTTCATTCAGATTATGTCTTATTTTCTCTCTAACTATCGCTAGTCTATCATTTTTTTCTATATTAACTATATTATGATCAGATAAAGACTGTAATTTTCTTGCCAACTTATAATCCGAACCATTTGAAAAAATATGACAACCAAATAGTGCAAAGAAAGGTGTAAATCCAGTCGCTGCATGAACTGATGTACGTAGTGCACACTCTATTTCCGGTAGATACAAATCCCAATCTCTTTGGTCGTTTTCTAAATATGTTCGAATCGCTGTAATTATCGATTGATTTACCCGTTCGGCGGCATTGGATTGCGGTGAATAAAATGCTGTTTTCATGTTGGTGATATTGTATGTACTAATCATTTCATTAAATAACTTTGAGGTAAACTGTTGCCCATTGTCACTATGTAATATTTCAGGTACACCAAATTTTTGAAACACTTCCTGTACTAAAAATTGTACTACGTTTTTAGTTGTAGCTTCTCGCATAGCCTTCAAAAACACAAACTTAGAAAAATGATCAACCACTATAAATATATAGGCATTACCATTTTTTGACCTTGGGTATTTACCCAAAAAATCTATATATATCTTCTGAAAAGGTCTCTCAGTTTGTACCTCACAACCTATACTAGGCATAGTATGTTGGTTTACCGACTTACTTTCCTTACATTTTTGACGACCGTTTATATATTGTTGAACTTGTATGGCCATCCTGGGCCAATAATACAATCTTTTCAGACGTTCTAGCGTTTTTCTAATTCCACCATGAGCCATTTTTGGAGGTTCATGAGCCTTTTCTATAAGTAACTGTGTAATTTCTTGTGGTATCCATAGCCTCCAAACTGATTCATCTGTATTTTCGTTACGATCAAAAGCGATTTTTTTGTATATCTTTCCATTTTCTATTCGTAAGTCGGGTAATTTATTCTGGTTTTCTTCTATATTCTTAATCAATTGCAAATACTCCTCAGAATCAAATGCAGTGGTTTCAAAATCGAAAAATTCTTCATGATTTATGTCAGCTACATCAACAGACATTCGGGACAGCATATCGGCTACTATATTTTCTGATCCCTTGCGGTGTTCTATCGTAAAATCATATGCCTGCAGTTGTAATGACCATCTTGCCAATCGTCCACTAAGGTCCTTTAGTGACATTAGCCACTTAAGACTAGCGTGGTCTGTAATAACCGTAAACTTCATCATCTCTACATAAGGCCGAAATCGTTTAATTGCTAAAACTGCAGCAAGACACTCTTTCTCTGTAACCGAGTAATTTTTTTGACAAGCTGTTAGTTTTTGTGAGTAAAATGCAATCGGATTTTCTTCCCCTTGATCATTTTTCTGGAACAAAACAGCTCCTACTCCAGAATCAGATGCATCACATTGAATATAAAATTGTCTATTAAAATCTGGGTGACGTAAAACAGGTGCAGTGGTAAGTGAAACCTTCAGAGTTTCGAATGCTTCAATCGCCTCAGAAGTCAATGAAAATTTTTTTCCTTTTTTTAACGTGTCGGTGAGAGCAGCGGATATTGTGGCAAAGTCCTTTATAAATCGCCTGTACCATCCAGCTGTTCCTAGAAAGCTTCTAACTTCCCTTGGTGATTTTGGCAATGAAATCTTCTGTATGGCCTTCACTTTATCAGGATCTGTTCTTAGAATTCCACCTCCTATTATAAAACCTAAATACTTTAATTCTTTAAAACAAAACATTGATTTCTTAATGCCTATGGTTAAATCAGCATTGGTAAGGCATTCAGCTACCTGTTCCAAAATCTTTAAATGTGTTGAAAATTCATCCGAAATAATAAGTAAATCATCTAAATATACGAAAACATTAGATTTTAATCTAGCTGGAATTACCTTGTCCATCAGACGACATAAACGCTGAGCGGCATTGCATAAACCAAACGGCATCATACGAAATTGGTAGAGCGGACGACCTGGAACTGTAAAGGCGGTGTAGGGCTTAGCCTCATCCTCCAATTCAATTTGCCAAAAAGCATATTTTAAGTCGACGCTGCTGATGTAGTGAGTTTGATCTATGCGGCTTAGAATACCATCGATGTTTTGTAAAGGATATGCATCCTTTACTGTTACTGTATTTAACTTACGCGCATCCAGACAAAATCTATTCTTACCAGGTTTCCTGACAACGGTTGTTCGGTTTGACCACGGACTGTTGCTTTCTTCAATCACATTCAATCTCAACATATTATCAATTTCAGCGTATACTATTTCTTGTACAGCTGGTGAAATAGGATAATGTTTTTCCTTTACCGGATTTGCACCTTCAACAAGTTTTATTTCATGTTTTTCCAATTTAGTACATCCTAGCCCTTTTTCTTCAAATATGGGAAACTTCTTAATTACAGCATCCAGTTGTTCTTGTTGTTGTGGGGTTAGTATATGTTTATTGAGTTTATTATCTTCATCCTGCATTTTCCTTACAACATCTATATCTATTTCTGCCGATGGCACAATTGTAGGGGCTATCTGAAACGCTTGCCAAAAGTCTACACCTAGATATAATTGTTGATCCAGTTCAGGACACAAATAGAAAACAATTTGCTTTTTAGTATCATTATATTCTACTTCTAATTCGCATTTACCTAACACTCGATGTTGCTGGCCTGATGCTGTGCTTACGTTGCAAAAAATTGGTTGTATGTCTAAATTTGCATCTGTAATAAATTCACGACAATCTTTCCCAAGTAAACTCACCGATGCGCCAGAATCTAAAAGGCCTTTAAACTCCTTTCCACTAATTAACACATCAGCATAGGGTCTCGGATCTTTTTTTGAAAGACCACGATTTATTGCTTCTGTTATAATTCTGCGATTCCGTTTTCGAGTAATGAAATCATGTCTTAATTTTAAAATATATTCACGTTTCTTAGAATTTACCCTAAATATTTTCATTTCAGGATGTGGAACGTTTCTCTTTATGTTTTTTGGTACAAATTTCTGATTATTTGCTTGTTTTTCAGAATTTACATTTTTACTGCCATCAGTTTCTTCAAAGATTCTTTTTCGCGTTTGAACATAATTTTGCTCCCGCACTTCTAAAGGTAATGTATGTCGTATTTTTGAAAAATCTGATGAGATGTCTGTTGATTTTAAAATTGTTTTGGGGCAGCTTCGTTGGAACGTGACTTCCCCATTAACACCGCGCTCCTCTTGAAGTTTTCCAAAGCTTGCAGGCATTTTGAACAATTAGGTGTGATTGTATTTGGTTTTCCACATTTATAGCAGAAAAGCGATCTTTGCTGTGATTGACATTCTTTAAAACTGTGCCCATTTTGTTGACAGTTCCAGCACACTAACTCTCTGTTTATAGCTGCTACCTCCTCCAATACTTGATCATCTACTTCAAAATCTAAAACGGTTTCATTAACATACTTCTGGTTTCTTACTGGTTGCGATATAAAGGTACGACTGTCTTTTCTTGGAAATGTTCTCTCTGCTTCTAAACATTCCATACGCAGTTGCTCCAAAGAGGATACAGCCATTGGATAAACAATGCGTGCAACATTTTCTCTCAAATTTCTTTTTGCAATCTTAATCATCTCCCCCTCAGCCACTGGTATTTCTAATTTAGCTCTCAGTAAATTCAAGCTATGAAAATAGTCATCAATCGATTCTCCAGGCATCTGCTTCCGCTCTACTAACTCATGCATTAATTCCCAATTAGATCTTAATGTTTTGTATCTATTTAACAATGCACTTCGTAAGGTGTACCAATCAGCTATCTCAGTGGTTTGAAGAAGTGCCCAATACCACTGCTGAACTGAACCTGATAGTAAAAGATGAAAATCTCGTAAAATTTCTTCCCAAGGAATATGGTACTGTCGTTGCATATGTTCTAATCTAAATATAAATTCTTCCACAGAAAGTTGATCACGTCCACCATGGTTACCCTTAAACTCAAGTCCAAATTTATCGATTCTTATTTTCCATCCATCATAATTTGGGTTCGGTGCCGGTGGGAAATTCAGGTTTTCACGATGTTGAAAATTAACTGGCCTGCTCCTTTCTTCAGTTTGCCGACTGTTTCCCATGTTATTGGTAACATTATTTTCTCTTATGGCCAGCACTCGTATTGCCTCCGATAATTGAGCTATACTTGCATGGACTTTCAACATTTCCCTTCCAATTTTCTCATTTATTAAATTATTCATAGATTGCTCCATATTACTATTATCAATTACTGCACCACTGGACTTACCAGCTGACGTTAAGTCCTCATGGCTTGTACTTTTGTTATACACCTTCGCTTTAGGTATTGCACCACGATTTATCGTTGCCGACTTATCTTCAAACTGAGGTGATCGGGTGGTCATTCTGATATTGTTGTTGTCCCTCCAATATTTTTCTTTCACCTGTGGTGACGAACGATTCAAATCAAAAGTTGAAATCCTCTCTCTATTTCGCTTCAATTTGTCCAATCTTCTCAAAGTTTCTCTTTCATTTACCTCTATTGACTCTGCCATAAAAATTTTAATGTACTATATATATACCGATCTCAAAAATTAATAAATCAACGAATGGTTACCGAAAAAAAAAATAACGTACAAACTAGCGCACGTATAATAATAATAATAATAATAATAATAAAAAAAAGATTTATATTAAAATTATTCAAAATATTAATAACCAATAATTAGAAATACGTATTAAATAGTAACTAATTCTAAAACGCAATATGTTCTACCACCAAATTTAAAACTACTCTATTTATACTAGCAATATCAACAGAAACTTTCAATACACTCAAAATTAAAATTCCAAATAATCTAGACGAAAAATAATTCCTTAATAAGCTATATAAAACTATATATAATAACTATAGAAAAATACTTATTTATTTCTGAATTAATTCAATAAATACGATGATATGAGTTAGGTTGATAGTCTGTGAAAACAGTATCATGTGTGTGGTTTAATTAAAAATTTAATGACCTATAAAGGACATCTAACAAAAAGAAATGTTTCTCTAAAGCAAAAATTTAGAATGTAAAAAAAATAACGTATGCAATGTTGGCTATAGCAAGAGTATCGATCCTCCTCACTGCATCTCTTATCTCCGAAACCTGTTCAAGACGGCTGCAGCAAAACGTCATACCCTCTGGTCCAACATCCATAACTACACTGACGGTTAATGGCACAACAGACCTCTAAATAAAAAACTCCGAGCGGCTACCATCCCACCTATCAGTCCTCTTATAATTGTTTATGGAACCAATGTTTTCAGAATACATCAGACCTCCTTCATTTTATATGGGAGCGGCTATTCTGTATACATAGTAATTCCACAAGCAATCCTAAGAGAAAAATAAAAATAAATTTACAAACAAAAACATAAATAAGCTACTTCCAGACTACCAAATGGTCAGTTTTCTTTTAAACAACCACGCTATAGACTGAAAAGTAAAGTTTTAACTCAGGCAAACAAAGATCCAATTTCAGACACTGATGCTTCTCGAAGCCTGCACAGTAAATCCTAGTATTAGCATTTACGGCTTATAAGATTCCCACTCATAAGGTAACAACAACCTCGATTCCACATGAGTATCAAAATCCAACCCTTATCGACCTGGGCTACTTAATAACAAAACAGAAAACTATTGCTTAGTATACTTCGATGATACGTATACCAGTTAAATCATCTTGTTTGGGCGCCATATTGTTACGTCTCCCTTTGCACATAGTAGTTTTGATGCCAGCTAGCTCATAGGCAAATTCAGGGCAGGTTCCAACCCTTAACTACTTGTCGGGATAAGTACAATAAAAAAAAAATGGAAAAACAAAAAAATAACTAAAAAATGGTTAAAGATAATAAATCAAATATTAAAAAAAAAATAAAAATAATATGCCTTATCAAAACGTCCTCCTTCATTTTTTCTGGGAAGAAATAGGTGTTGTAATTCCTCCCTTTACCCTCCCAACCTGGGACATCAAAATTCTTCGGTGAAATAAGACCATTATATAATGCCCCCCAAAATACCACACACACACTTATCCCTGCTTCACATCCAACCTAACTCACAAACAAAAGACTTAGAACACACACATTTTAATATGTTCACTAATATTAACAATTACATCATTCTTTTATTAACAGTAAATATCAATATAAATTAAATTCTAATTACATTCAGTTAATCTAATACACTATCATTTAACATTTCTTTACTTAAATGAATAAAAAGAAAATAAAACTAACAAGAAAAACAACTAAATTCTTAAAGCTATGTGCCTTAATATAAAATTATATAGAATAAATAACAAAATTATGATGTTACATCTTATGTAACTAAAATATGAATTTCCTCCTACCTTTGAGTTAACTCCTCGACAAAAAAAAAAAAATCTATATATATATATATATGTATATATCTAAATTTAAAAATGCAAAATCATAAAGTAAAAAAAATAATGGTAAAGAAACCTTCCTACCTAAACGAGCTCTCTTAGGTGGACATATTCCTTATTCAATAAATAACTCTTTATAAAAAAAACACGCTCCAAATTCGATTTATACACATATATACTTCACAACCACTTAATTTCTTTTTTTCTCCTTGTCAGAAATTCATATAAGGAATGACCAAAACAAATATTTCATATTGAGGCACTAACAAAAAAAATTGACCATCACAAATTAAATTAAAATATTATTTAATTAATATAAAACAAAGATAACTCTTAATATTTTTTTTTTAAATATAACAACAAAAAAAAAAAAAAAAATAAAACAGCTTAAAAATAACTATGTTTTTAAATCACTCTTGTCTTTAATCATTATTTTTTTATTGGTATTTCTTAATTCTTTTATTGGTATATCCGTATACCCATACACCAACCGCGGATAAACGCATTTAATTATAATTAAAAAAAATAACTGCCGCCTATTTATTTTAGGCTGACACAGTTTTACCTGGTTTCTTGACTTTTTTTCACGGTCTTATCTTTTTACAAACTTCCATCCAGGTTCAATATTATTATCCTGATCATATGGTTTTGATTGTAGATTGTCACGTATTTTTTTCGACTTTTATCAATAATTTTTTTTTTATTGCGATTTATTAATTCGGTAACTTTGCCTTGAATAGTTGCTTCTTCAATCCACTTAAAAATTTACAGGACAATCCAGTTTTAGTGAAATTCTTTTTATCCTATTTATCCTTGGCCTGGTACTTATTCTGTACTGGATATCCTTTTCATCCTAGGAATATCCTTGTATTTTTTTTTTATTTCCACTACATATATATATCACTATATATTTATATCCTTATAACTTTTTTTTTTTATATGTGTCCTTTATATATCCTTTTATTTTTTTTAAATATCCTTGATATATGTCCTTTTAATTATTATTTTTTTTTTAAATAATCACTATTTATCCTTTATATCACAATTTGTCGTTTATATTATTTTTTTTTTTTAATTCACAACGAACTTAACTGTTTGAATTTCCTTTGATGAATGAAAATTTCTAATGACAATTTTCAAATCGTTCCCAAATTTTCAACAAAAAAAAAAAAAAAATTGAGAATTGAAAACTAACATGATTGAATTTACTACTAAAAAAATTTAACTCTATATTCAATTCCTAAACCAATAATATTAATAGCAATGATTTATGTTATTTAACATACCTCTGTGTGCCAAAAAAAAAACTCTAATCAAAACCAAAATTAAAAAAAAACATTTCAGTTGGGCAAGATAAATAATCTATCGTCGAACAAAATACCGTATATATTTTAAAATAAAGATTTGGTTAACATTTTAAGTCATAACGGAAATATAAAAAGAAAACAGGCGCAACATAGTGTGCAATATGTAAGCACATACACGCAAAGAAAAAACATGGTTAAGAGCAACATATAATGATTAAAATTTTTATGGTTGTTCCCAAACCATATCATTTTTAAATATACTAATAATATTGTTTTGTTAGAATCAAATTATTGTCAAACCTGATAACGAGTTTGTTGAAAATAAAAAAATTTATTATTATAAATATAATTTAATTAACTATGACCATAATATAATAAAATTAAATATATTATGATCAAATATAAACATTTATGTGGTAAATTAAATTAAATACTATGAAATATCATACCTATAAAACCTTTTATTTTAAATTTCAAAAATATTTTATTTTATGACGGGAAAATTAAATTCTTTTTGTAAAACGTTCATTTGAGATTTTATTTTTACGTTGAAAAATAACTGTTACTTATGGAGTTGAGATTGATTTTTAAGATTACCATAGATTCTGAAAGAGCTCGTCAATACAAATCTATTGATATACAGTATAGATCTCCGTTGACTCCATCATAAAGAGTTTTTGAGTTTAGTTTTCTTTTTAATAACTGTTATTTACACTCCCTGTAAAATACACAATTAATTATGAAATAAAAAAAATTGACGCTTGTTTTTTAAATATGGCAACCATTTTTCTTTTGTTTGGATACCAAAATAGATTTTGTTGTTGTTTTAGATATGGCTTAGTGAAGAAGAGGTTGCATACTTCATATACTTGTATGTAGATTAATTTTGTTATATTTGAAAAACAGCTAAAGCCTATATCGCACTTTGTGAAAATTGCTTATTATCAATGCTTTAAAATGAAATTGTGTAATCAGGTTAAGCTATCGGTTTCTTATATTTTATGCTGGAAATGTCTCCGATTACAGTGCAGCGGAAAAACAGATGCAATAACCTAACACTCCTAACACTCGAAACCATAATGACGACAAGTACTTGTGCATTGCGAAAGAAAACAGTATTAACCCTGGATATTAAACGAAGAAGCTGAAAATTGGTCAATAAGTTATAACTGTAGCTTTAGTTATTCGAGACTGCGTCATACTTTCACCACTTTCATCACTACACCAATCCCAGTATCTAAAGGCGCTTGATAAAAGCTGGTCGTAAAAGACCCAAAGCTTTTACTTCATTTGTTGTGGTTATGCGTAATTTTCTGGGCAATAAGAAATCTGATGACCATGTCGAGCTTGTTGAGTAGATGCAAAACTTTCAAAATTTAGGGTGTAACATGAACATAAAAAACCACTTCCTGCACCCGCAGTTAGACCGACTTCCACAAAATTTGGTTGATTTAAGTGATGAGAACTTATCTTGTTTATTATTAACATATTATGGCTAAAAATAATATATTATTCTGGAATACTTATAATATTCTAGTTGGGCGTCATTTGGCGATGAAATTTTAACTAAAACTTGTTTATCGTAACTAAAATAATGTTTAAAATAATAAAAAGTGTCAAAGACTACTATTTATTTGTCCTCCAATTAAAGATGTATCTGACAAATGTTATTAATAAACAAATGTTTTCTATAATTTGCCCGCAAATTTATCCAACTAACTTTTTACAAGTTGTCACAAAAAATCAACAAAATAAATGACAATTTTTTTTAATACATCATCATAATATAATGTTTATGTTTTTATTATTATATTTTATTATAATATGTTTATAGGTTAAACATAATTATGTTTATATTTAACAATATTATTATTGTGTTAGAAAAAATATGATTCTAATAATAACAATATTATTATATGTAACAATAACATGATTTGACTACGACCATGTAATTTGATAAAAATATGTTTACCTAAACGATATTTTTTTCTGTGTATATACACTTCCCATGAAATCCTAAAGATGTTTGTTAAGCCTACTTACCTCAATTTTATTGTCATCCAATTCCAATTCCGTTAAACTCCATAATTCAGCAAACACTGTGTCACCAATAAAGTTGATGCTGTTGTGTGTCAATTTTAAGACATTCAAATTGCCCAACCCTTTAAATATTTCACTTGTCAAAACGGAAATTTGATTGTTAGCCAAATTCAAATAAATCAAACGAACTAAATCGGAAAACAGACCTTCATGTAAATTAGAAATATTATTGTTATTCATATTTAATCTTTCACACAAGGGTAAATTGCGAAAAGCTTTACGATCGATTTCAAATATTTGATTATGTTCCAAATTTAAATCTCTCAGTCGTATATGATTGGCAAAGGCTTCTTGATCCAAAGCCATTATTAGATTATTGGTCATAACAATACGTTCCAGTTGATGTAGATTAGCAAAAGCATAACTGCGTACAATTTCCACCTGTGAATATTCAATTGTTATGCTGGTTAAATTCTCTAAGGGTTTCAATATGTGGGTGGGTATATAGTCAAGACGTCCATGGTTTTGTATAACAAATTTCAAATCACGTAAACGTGGCTGTTGATAAAATCTGGTCCAGGTGGTATCGTTTTGCAGTAGACCATCAGAGAATACCCAACATTCGGCTTTTTGTACTGGTACATGATTTTCATCCGGTGTGCAATAACACATTAGTTTCATATCACGCCGTCTTACACAAAAGCCAGTATCATCGATCGGTCCTTTGTAGGGCTGGGACATAGATGTCATTACATATGCTGAGGAAGCCGCCGATGAGGGTACAGATGAACCATAGGTATTGTACTGATTGGAGGCGGTGGAGGAGGAAATTCGATCATTGCGTCTTCTGCCTTCTTTATCGCGCGATCGACATGTCACTAAACTGATTGATGTCAAGCAGATGTATAATAAAAGCACATTTGTTATTGAAGTGTGTTTAGTTAAACGTGTCGTCAACATGTTTCTTTGTCTATTGTATTCCTTTGTTTTTTAAAACGAAATTGAATAAACGATTTAATTGTCTTGTATTTTCTATATCTCTTTCTTTTTTTTTCGCAATTTATTGTTTGTAGTTTTTCTGCAATGATAAAAGAAATTAAATAAATTATATCAGTATTTTTTGTCTTGTGTTCATATAACTACATACTATATGTATGCGTAACTATTTAAGGTGTTTGTACCTTGTTTGTTAAAATCTAATCTATTTATTTGAATACTCAATTGTAATTTTTTTAAAATACTGCAGATTGAAATAAATTATTATTTTTTGGAATATTATGTTACCAGTAACAAAAAATGTTGTATAATTCTGTGGTAATAGGGAATAAGTGCTTAAGTCGACTTAAGCAAAAATTTAGTTACTGGCACCTTTGAAATCTGCGTACTTCAAAGTACCCATGTGCAAATTTTCAATTATTTAGTAAAATTTTTCAGGAAGTTATAGCAAAATAACTTTCTGCTTTTCTTTTTTCAATGTCGAATCGCATTTGGAAAAAATCTTAAGAAACTAGAAGCTATTTTTCGAAATCATAAAAACTTCTTTCACAACTTATTAATTGCAACGCCTGCGTACTTTTGGTAGATATAAGATATTTTTTTAAATCATACGTTTGACTCCCATAGGTAAATTTTAAAGAAAAGTTATTTTTTTGAAAAATTTATTTTAAAGTTTAAAATTGCTCTCCTACAAAACTTAAAAATCGGACTTAAGTACTTGTTTCTTATTGCCACAGAATTTTGAGTGTCTCTTCAATAATACCTTTTCTATCTTTCCATTTTTGTTCACTAGCATGCTAGTAAATTCTCGCTTTCTGGTTGTTATTAACTAAAACAAGAAAACAGTTTGATAATTCTGTGACTTTTTATATCTTCAGCGCAACACTACACCCCTTAACTATAGTCCATTGTAGGACTATCGTCGAATTTTTGCTTTTAACAACTAACTAAATCAAAGGAAAGACTTCAAAGTTCCGATGTTGTTACAGAAGTACGAATGACGCCATTCGTTTAGGACACCCAAATGTGATTTTTACGCCCGTCTGGTATAGTCAATAAAACGGCTGTAATGATATAAGGCGATTGGAGAATAAAACCGCGTGAGGTGGCTCAGACTGCAGGCATTTCAACCGACCGGATGCATGACATATTAGATATTAAAGAGGCATTCGTACTTCCATGGAAGTACGAAATTTTCTGATTCAAGGGTATTTCAAACTTGGCAGCAATTTTTATTTTTGTCAGCAGGATATTTTCAACACTATTTATAGAACTCTATAATATTTATAGAATTTTTATGAATTTTAGAATTTTATCAACAGCCTAAGTTCCTGAGTAATTACCAGGGATGTGTACCTTTATGTAAAATAAATACATACACCATATCTAAGGTATTCAAAAAAAATATTGTCTTTAAATTTGGCGTTTGTTACTTTCAAAACAAAATCAAACAATATATTGAAAGAACGCTGCCGAAATGGCGGGCTGAAAAAATATTTTTTTTTATCCAAAAAAGCCATGATATTATCAAATATTCCTAGTAGGTAGATATAGAATTAAAAATCTGTGTGAGAAAGAAACATCTAATTGTTCAGCATGTAATAATACCTACATATAATCTATACATATAATAAAATATTAAAGCATTTACGTCTGTCTGCTATTTATTCGTGTTCGCATCTGGATGGATTTTAACAAACTTTTGTGAGGAGGTACCTAAGCATCCTGATTCCTAATTATTGCCACAAAAATATCTGATTTGCAAGAGAAAGTGGAGAAAAAGCAGTAAACTAACGCAATTCCCGGATTAAAGGTACTACAATTTTCGGTTTAAAACTGGGATATTTTAAACCCTATTGCGCAACATTAGGCGCCAATTGAATAAAATTTGATTTGTCTTTTTACTTTGTGGAATTACAATGTTATTAAAATATTTTAACCACCTTTCACAGAGCTTTACAATAATTTTTAGAATTTATAATTTTTTTGAATTTTATCCAGGGATGGGTACCTTTACATAAAATAAATACATAAACCAGCACTATAAAAGTAAGAATCTTAAAATTGGTCAGAAAGCCCTCGACGTGTCGGACACAGTTAGTTTTATATACTATATTTACCAAATTATTTTATAACATTTTGTTGGTGGTGTAGATTATAATCGATATGAAATACAAAACACCAATATTTGTAATATTGCTCTTTCTATCGTTGTTCGACTGTCTGGCAGACTTGCTACAAACTGCTGAATGAATATAAAAGTAATTTTTTAGGGTACCTTAGTAACTCAGTTTATATATAAATATATCTCTCTATAGCAGTACTGAAAAACTACGAAAGTAATGTAAATTATCAATTGGGCACCTGAAATCATTTAGAATCGAAGAAAGTCGAAATGCCACCCAACAATAATAAAAAAATTAATAAAAATCTTTTTTGTCAAACACAAAACCAATTCCATTAATGGGTTTATTAAAAGCTTTAAAGGAATACCATATATTGACAAATTACGTCTTTGCCAAGTATATAAGAGGTCTGTTCAAAATAAATGTACAAATTTTGAATATTCTCGGGGTGGTTAGGTTCGATTATAGAATTTGTTTTGGTTATGGTGGTTCACATATGCTATTCACGTTTGACTTCTGGCCCCAGCTATGACCCTCTTTAGCAAACCCCGATCGTAATGCGACGTTGCTTTTGCTCAAACTTTAGGAACAAACTATGCTGCCACGCGTTTCTTGCACAAAACATTCGGGAAAATTGCATGGCATAAGCCGATTGGTATGCCAACATCCTCTGCAACTTCCCTAATAACACTGCGTTACACACATTCTGTCGTATGAACTAAATACACCTTTTCGGAAAGGGGAGAAAAAATAAAAATACACGTCAGCATTTTTTTTTTATCTATAAAGTATAAGGCTCGTAGTGTCCGTCTGTCCGCCTGTGTGAAAGACTTTGGATCGATTTTTAACCCTTTTTCCGTGATCCAATCGAGCTGAATTTTTGCAGGCAGACTCGTGGAAATGTCTGTATCACAACAAATTTTTTAAAAAATAGATTTTTATCAATTGTCAGATTTTCCTGAATTTTTTTTCTTTTTTTTTTGAAAAAAATGGTTATCGAAAATCTGAGAATTGATAAAAATCATTATCAATCATAATGATTTAAAAATTTTTCAAAATAGTTATTTTATAAATTTATAAATTTTGTTTCCCTGTTTCAATGTTTTCTTCACTCGGTGACGCACTTGTTGCAACTCCAGGACGCTCATCGCCATCAACATCTTATGGACTTTCTGCAAAGCTCTTTCACTACTTATAAACACTTTTTTGAGACAAAATGGACTCACGGAATGCCACAGTCAACATTTCAAGTGCTTTGGAGCACTTTAGCACCATTTTTAATGCATAATAATACATATTCCTTGATCTTTTTTTTTCAAAAGTCACAAACGTGATACAAACATGTTCAGTTGTCAACAACAAATTCCTAATCTAAATTGACTGATAATGCCAAAATAACAAAAAAAAATATAAATAACACAGTGCAACACGGAAAAAATAACCATATACGGACACCACTACGTGATAAAAGACCAAAAAAAAAGACCTCTGTCTCCCAGTTTTGCCCAAAGTCCTCCAGGTTTTTTTATGGGCCCTCAAAGATGTGGGGCGTCGATGTCATTTTTGCAAAAAAAAATGATCATTTAGTCAAGCTCATATTTTGCAAACCGTTTGGAATTTTGATATACTCTCTGAGGCAAAGTTGTAGCTCTTGTCATAAAGAACAAAAATTGTTAACATATAAAATCAAAAAAAAACTTCATCCTCAAGGTCATAATCGCAAAAAACTTAAAAAAATTCAATTTTTTTTTTTACCTTTTTTCCCATGTTCAGGTCCATAGGTAGCAAACCGTTCAAAATTCAAGGAAACAATCAACTACACAAATGAACCTAAGATCTCAATAAACAACTTTCTAGATTATATGAACTTCCTAGGAATGATTCTTAACACCGTTTAGGTAGCGCTTAGGTAGCCGCAAAAGTTTTTCACTTTTGTTTTTCACTTTTACGGCTACCTAAACGCTACCTAAACGGTGTTAAGGATCATTCCCAGGAAGTTCATATAATCTAGAAAGTTGTTTATTGAGATCTTAGGTTCATTTTTGTAGTTGATTGTTTCCTTGAATTTTGAACGGTTTGCTACCTATGGACCTGAACAGGGGAAAAAAGGTAAAAAAAATCGAATCGAATGTACACAGCCCGCGAAAATTGAAAATTTGTAATTTTCTTTTGAACAGACCCCGTACATATGTAGATATACATAGATATCAGCACACAAATATATATAGACCCGAAAACATTTATTAAGATAGGTTTTTTTTTGTTAATGAGGTTTATGAGATGTGAAGTTTGAAGTTGTCTGAAAAAAAGATTTTCTACTTACAGCAGAACCAAATATATGTAAATACAATTATATTAAAAATATATATTTACATACATATATACATACACATAATTGTAGCTAGAGGATATATATATACAAACAGTATTCTCTGGATTTACAAAATAAAAAGAAAATATGCAAAAATTTTAATCTAGGAGTATAAATACTCACGAATAAATCTCAGCATATGTACATATGTATGTTTGTATTAATATGCATGTATACAATATGAATTACATGTATAAAAACGTATAAACGTATGTTATATAAAGATGAGGTGAGTACTTAAACTTTTATGTAAATTTTATATTCATTTTATCTCGCTATAAATATTTCTCACTCAACACTTTAAAAAACTGATGATGAAAATACCAATCAGGTTGACAACCACAATGTATAAAGATTTTATTGACTGAAGAAAGGTAATTAACTTAAAAATTTACATCAATCGGCATTTACATTTACATGGATGTATGTATTATGCAGCAAAGGTAAAACAAAACAAATATAATTTGGTAAAAATATTTTTTAATACATTTTTATTTTCGGTCTTACATATCTTTCAGCGTTAAATTTAAATTGATTTCTTTCAAGATTGTTTATAGTGATACTCTGGACTATGATAAGGCGGGCTTTGGATCAAAAGGCATATCTGTAAGAGAAATTAACACATTTGGAGTAATTTACACGAAAAATTTCCAAGTACTACCGAACCAAAAAATGCGACTGTTCATTGAGCCTTATGGAACTATGGAATATCATTGCTCTTTACTTCTTTAAAAATGAGGCCAGTGCTACAGTTAACTTCAGCCTTTTAGTGTTATAATTGCAAATTATTCGTGGCACCAATTGGCCAAACGGCGAGTCAAACAATTAGCTTATTTACTTCCTCGTAATAGTCTAGTCCATAAGCTAACAGTATCGAGCAATTTAACATGTTTGGAATATTATATTTATAGGGTTACGCTAATTTGCTCGCATGAACCAATGACTTTGAGTTCACTAAAAAAAACAACATTGTGTGGACCATTGCCAGAATATCATCGGGAAACTTTAAAGTGGTGGAAAGTTTAACTTTGAACTCAAAGCTATGCTTCTAGCAAATGTTAATTCAAAGTTGTAAATTTATCTAAACAAAAAGCTTTATGGCAAAAACTTATGATCTACCATCTAAAAGCACTACAGCAGATCTCTTCAATGAAAATTTTAGAACAAAAATCATACACACAAGTTAGAAATTCTTTTGCTTGTAATTCCGAGCAATTATTACATGATTTGTGTTCGATATGTCCCATTATAAGCTCTGTTTTATTGCCTAAAGACAGTAGTACTCAAATTGACTCTTTTTTTTGGAGAGGAGATACCAAAGCTGATCACTAACTTTATGGGTCCCTTTTCGATCCCGTTTTGTCCCCAAAGATTTCTGGTATCCATCTATTTGAAAAATGCCTTACTTTCATTGAGTCTCTTCCTGCCAATAGCCTTTTACAGCCTTTTAGACTATCGACTGATACATGTCGACTTTCTTCCTCAATACAAAGTCTATAGTAATTGCTAACATTTGCCTAAGGCTAAGGTCTCAAGAGAATCTACATTATTAATATGAGACTGCCCTGCTCCAAAGCCTTTTATTTTAGCCAGTCTGCTAGTCATCCACACAAACTGTGCTCTGCCATCTTAGCCAATTTTACAATATCGTTTTATCTCGACGTTTAACTTAGCCAAATAATACTTGAAGTTTCCATGACCTAGAACTAACGTTGTTAACCAGTTAAACTTCTTGGTCTTCCAGTCAACTTGTAGTAAAAAATTCCAGTCTTTGGTAGGAATCGAACCCACAACCACGGACTGAAAGACTAGCGCACTACCGTGTAAGGCATTGAGCGTATGCAAAAATAGGTGATTGGTTCCTTATCGCTCAAAATTATTAAAATTAGTGAACAACAAGGATTTTTAAGAACAAAACTTTATGTTTGTTTTATCAAAGCACATGTATACTTGGGATATTCAAACGGTGTCTTATCGAGTCATATTGTCATAATGTCATAATATTTTAAAACAGTTTAAAAAAATTGTTTTTGGTTTGTGTGTGAAAAAGTCATAAAAAATTAAGACTTTTCTACATATGTTTATTGTTTTATCATAAATTGGCAAAAGAATTGGGAGTTAAGTGGTTAAAGCTATTAAGTTAATCCGGCGATGGTAAAAACAAGCTTCCACCAAAAAAAAAAATCGAAAAGCAGAAATTATTATTAAAAATAAATAAATTAATTAAAAATAACACACTAAATTACAACGGTCGTTCACAGCAGTCATATTTTTTCGTTTTATTATTTTATGACATATGACTTTAGAACGACCGTTTGAATATCCCAACTGTGTATTTGCAACTTTTATTTGCATCTGCAGTATATGATTAAGACTTAACAGATAGTTTCGTTCCAGAAATCACCGATTGCCTAATTGAAATTATTTTTATTGATTTTACCACAGTTAACCGTTTAAACCGTTTTGCCAATAACTTCTCTACTTCGAAGAGGTTGATTTCTAAAGAAATGTTATACATAATATCGACGTTTACTTTTAGGGGCGCATTGATTCACAAAATATTAAAACATTTTAATTGCTCCGACAAGTAAATTTGCTTGTATGTAGTACAAAAAGGAAATTTCCCTAAATTTGTGATATGACAAATTTCCCAAAAATTAAATTTGACAAAAAAAAAATCTAAGCCCAAAAGATTTTGAAACGTGCTAAATGGAATGAAATCGAATAATTTTTACTTTATTTTCAAACCGTGTTAAATCAAAACCTTGTAAAAAAGACCGTGTAAAACAGAATTAGGTGTACTTATCAAACACAAAAACTGGAAAATTGGGAAAAAAAACTTCCTTTGTACGTTTAAGGACTGTTTGCATTTTTATATTTCGAATCAATTCCCTTTTAAAACCCATTTGGTTTAAACAATTTTTTATTTTCATCTGCTGCCTAGCAAAACTGTGTGTTAAATAAACATCGCTTCATTTTAAATTCATACTAAAGCTGAGTGAGATTCAAAATAAAAAGTTTTGCGCAACAGAATTTCAAGACTAGGTAAGAAAAAATATCATCATCAAACATATATTCGAGTATATGGCAATTTGTTTATAATAAACTTTTTATGCGCAACAAAAATATAGTGTATAAAGTTAAACAGTTTGTTTATATTATTAAATAAATTTGATGTTTAGTATAGTTACTGCATATTAAAAATCCATATAAATATAATAATATAGTAACTCATATCCGTCTGTCTGTGTGTCTGCTTTTCATTTGTGTTCGCATCACGTAAAAACAGCTGGATGGATTTTAACAAAATTTTGTGAAGAGATACCTTAGCATCTTGTTTCCAATATGGGATACTTTTTTTATCTCATTTTAAAATATCTCATTTCCAAGAGAAAGTGGAGAAAAAGCGATGAATGAAACTCAATTTCCGGTTTAAAGTTACTGAAATTTTTGGTTTAAAACTGGGATATTTTAAACACTATTGCCTAACAGGAGCCAATTAAATAAAATTTGTATTTAATTTGTATTTCTACTTTGTGGAATTACAACGTTATTTAAATATTTTTAAACACATGTTTACAGAGCTTTACAATCATTTTTAGAATTTTTTATAAATTTTTTCCAGGGATGGGTACTTTTATCTAAAGTAAATACATAAACCATAACTAAAGCACTATAAAAGCAAGAGTCTCACAATTGGTGTGCAATACTTTCAAAGCAGAATCCAGCAAAATATTGTCACAACTGGTCTTTAATAAAAATATGGATCGTTGCAACAGTTTAAATCATCAAACATTTTTTTTTCTTGTACTTGTAGAAACAAGTTAATTTCTAAGTCTATTTTCACCACCTTTAATTTACTAGTTTTCTGCATCGCTTAAATTTTTACTTAAAATTTTACTTATTGAGCAACTTTTTAGACATTCACGTATGTTACCAGATGTGAATTCGACTCAAAAAATAAACTTAAATCGATAAAATATGCGAAGGATTTACACATACATACATATTTATTTGTTCGTCTTGCTTTCTCGATTTCAACTTTATTCATGAAAAAGTAATTGAATTGCTTTGTGATTAAATTAAAATATAAAACTTTTAATATTGAATATTTTAATTTATTAGTAGAACTATTTTGATTAACATGCAAATGAATTGTTAGGGTAAGGCTGAAGATCGTGTATACTCTCCAACTACTAATAGAGTTAATAGAATATTTTTGATAAATTGGGTGATTAGTTTTAAAGAAGATGCGAAAAATTTGTTAAATTAGAAAATAGCAGAATGTAACGCATTTTCTGGGCCGCTACATCCTTCTTTACATTATACTTTGGGTGACGTTTAGTTTTAAACATCATCTATTTAACGAAACAAAACTCAGCTAATAGAATGAGGACGCTATATTTAATCATTTGTCTATTCTATTGGTTTTATAACCACCATCTAAAGCTTCCCTCTTGTTTTTTTATTATCTACCGCCTTATATTTGTTAAAATTAATCACCTAATTTGTAAAAATGAAACACCTAATTTGTAAAAAAAATAACAATAAATGAAGTTATAGGGAACCGAACCGAACTTAAACTAAAACTGTTTAACCAAAAAGATTTCAGTTGGAACGTAGCAAATCAAAATTCTGCTGGTATGAGATTATGATAATATTTAATTTCTTTAGGGATTATTATTTTTAAAAATCCTGTTTTTTTTTCTCAAATTGCTACTGCTGCTAATTTCAATCACTATTTAGTTGTTTTTCTTGTCAAGCATGAAAAAACATATTGCTAACCATTAATAACTTTGTCAAAAAATCACTAAACGATGCTTTCTCAATTGTCCATCTTAGTCCGAAGACGAGCCCAAATTAAAAATTTTTTGAAAAATTGCAATTTACAATTGCTTTTGAAACAGCACCGGCCTCGATGCATGTGAGTTATATTCCAAACAAAACTGGATTACAACTCGCATGTCTCGACGGTGCTCCAAACTTTTTTTTTTTTTTGGAGCTATTCTATCGCGTGCAGAAGAGCGCGAAGTAACTAATGGTTGACAATAGGGAATTTAACCCTATAGACTCTTTTTAATATCTGCGAAATATGGGTTGCATTTCGCTATAATAAAATGTGCTTTAAGGAGATCAGAGAACTTGTTTCATTAAGACCTGATTGATTTGTGGTCTGCATATATGTACATTAAAAATAGAATTCATATGTGAAATTAACTTCCCGAAGAGGGTAGAAATACTCATTTTCAATGTGCGACAGTTCGAAGCGAATATCCACAAACACTACCCGCTCTAAGGTTCTTCCCATAATCAAATTTTCCGTTTACGGTACAATGCATTTCATGAGAGTGCTGAACCGAAAAAATATTTAAAGACAAAAAAGAATGTAAAACAAATTTTAACATCTTATCAGTTGTTACAATATTTAATAAAACTTGTTTACTATTTAACACCAGATATTTACTCGTTACTGCTCGTATACTTGTATAAAGCCAAATCATTAAATCAAACTGCAACATCTTTTAAAGGATACTCATATTTTTTAAAGCGAATATGTCTTGTATTTTAAAATTTCCTTAAATGTTTTATATTAAATAAAACTTTAATCCATTCAAGTATAATAAATTGCACACTTTACATTTTCATTTTGCGCGGTTTCTTTGTTATTCTTACGTACTGTGTCCTTGTTATTTTGATTGAAAAAAAAAAAAAAATTTTTCTTGTTACTTGAGATTTATGAGACCTTTAAAAGCAACATATAAAGCAAGAAAATATACATAAAGGAAGTGTTGAGAACTCGTTGCTTGTTAAATTCTACAACTAAATTGTCCTCCTTTTTATGAGCTAAATCACTTTTTAACTAAATTCACTTTTGTCTTACATATTTTTTATTGTAATATTTTTGTAGACGTTAAAGCGTTTCAATTGCAATATTTTAAACTTTTAAGTTTATTCCATTATTCTTTCATGCAACCATCCAGCTAAGATGCCATCTAGTAAGTCATTTATTCCACTGTTTTTCGCCTTCTTTGTTTTATGTACAACTCTCTGTCTTTCAATTGCTCCATAATAATGAATTATAGATGGTATTTTATTACAAACGCTTTTTTATTGCAACGTTCTTTGCATGATTTAATAAGGATATTTATTTTGAAATCTTGTAATATGATTTAAATGAACCAAGGACATTTCGAAAAATAAGTAGGTATAAGAAATTATTTATTGGACGAAATAATTTTTAATTTATGTATTTTAATGACTCTCACTTATGTGATTTCTTAGAAATATTGTAATAAAATGGAAAGATGCTAGCTGAGATAGAATACGAAATTTTGTATGAGAGAACAATAGACTTCTACAAGGAAGAAATATTTAATTGAACTTTATTAATAGAAAAATTAATAAAAGACTAAAATTTAACGATTTTTTTTAAATCTTAATATTTTTGTTAACTGAAAACAGAATAATAAATTAAAACTATTTTTTGCTTAAAACTCTTTACACGACAGTTCAGCAAATTACACATCCCATCAATTATCTGCTTTCAAGTCAAATATAAATTGACTGCAATATTAGCCCTTACCAAACTTCTAAACGTTTCGTGATAACATTCTGGAATGATCGTTAAAGGATCATGCAATCATGAAATCCATGCCACAATCGTAGATCTTTTGCAAACTTAAATACAGCATCTTTTTTTAAGAGGTTCTCAACTTTGAGTTAGCAATACTACTTTATTTGACAGCCAGTTTAACAGCTGATAGTTGCCTTTTATTTATGTAGTTTGGATTTCAATTTTAGTTTGGACATTTCATTATGCATAGACTTAAGGCTCAATATAATGTGCATTGGCTTAAGCAAATGTCAAAAAAACCTGTCAAATGCTTAAGCAACTCATTAAAGACTTGTAGGTGGCTACAATGTACTTAAATAAATCTAGAAACTTTTATGCCATAGTTGCACTTTTGTTACATTAGTACTTTTGCAAATGAATAATTTGTTTTTAAACAAATGAAATTTGTTAATAGCCCGTTCAGGCTGCCACGAAATTAAGTCATTTCGTGATTTCGGCCGAAATCAACTTGAAATTACGTAATTTCGCATACATTTTACCATTGCCCAAATTAAGTCATTCTACTTAATTTCGTCGAAATTAACTTGAAATTACGATAGACAATGCTGGTTTTGTAGAAAAAGCTACTTTTTTTGCAACCATGACCAGATTTACAACCCTGAAAGTCCGTTTTGTTTGAAAAAAATTTAAAAGCCAAATGAAATAATGGAAATATATATGTACATAATTGTACATTAATTTTGTTGTAGTGTTGTTTTTAATATTCATGTATATTTTAAATCAGTACGAAAGTGTTAAGCGAAAGCAAAATAGTTAAATTATATAAATTTAACTAAACGTGATCAGCTGTTTGCGAAATTAACTCAAATGTCAAAAAGCCCAGTATGAACACTTTAGATTTCATTCGTAATCTCAGCTTGAAATTACTTAATTTCGTGGCAGCCTGAATGGGCTATAACAGAAAGATGTTAAATAATCATATTTTGTTTACTTAATACCATTTATATACAAATTAATAATTATTTTTATTAGTTTTTAAAAAATTTTGAAAGAACAACTATACATTTTTTGTTGTTTGTGCAATTTGAGTCAAAAGTACTAAAAACAATGCAACGGTGTGCATCACTCAGTTCATAAACAAAAAAAAATTATCTTTCTTTTGAATTACAATTCTTCTTTTTCTTATAGAAGCTTCCTATTTTAACAATTTATATTAAATTTAGAAATAATTTGTTCACTTAAAATTTGTTATGAATATAAATATGTACATACATACATATGAATGATTGTATGTATAACACAAAGCGAAAACAGCTGGTTTCGAACGGAATGTCCGATCGGTTTCGTACTTTGCTTCAGCAAATGAAATTTAACGAAACCTAACGAAAAGTTTTGTTAAGTCCATTCCCAGTAGTAAAAAGAAGCAGTATGATGGCTTTCTAGAAGGCCTCTTTACTACTTCTTTTGGAGGCACAAGGCCTTCTGTTTGCATTTCGTTCGAATTCCATTCTCATATCTTTTTTACACAGGTTGGCATTGCGGAGCAGGCATTCCACTGTCGCTTCAGTCGGCAAGCGTTCCAGAAGGTCTTCCGAAAATCGTCTGCTAGAACGCCTTGAATTAAATCTCTTAGAAGGGTTTTCGTGGCAAAAACTAAAAAAATATACTGTTTTAATTTTAATTTTTAATTGAAATATTATAACTTTTTGGGATTCGAACCGTCAACCTCCAGGCTGATAGACTACTACACTACAAATCAGTCTATCGAAGCATCTCAATATTAAGCAGCTATGAAGTACATAAAGGCAATTCAGTGAACTTTTGTGTTTTATAAATAAGAAATCTAAAAATATATTTGTCATACAAAATGAGTACACATTCCTACTTCCCTACTAATAGAAGCGAAGTAGTAATGAGTACTGGATCTTTTAGAAGAAAGATCCAAAGTCTTCTAAAAGGCCTTCTGTGGAAGTCACACAAAAATGAGGATCGTATCCGAGAGAAGGTCTAAGCATGCCTTATAGAATGCCTCTTTAGTTTTACCACTGGGTTCTAGTTTTTCACATGTGATTTATATGTATTGGAACAGTTGTTAAGTTAGCCAGCTTATGCACATTATAGTTGGGTTGATATTGGTTTTCCATTCAAAATATTGTTCTCCGATGAAGCCCATTTTAGGTTTCATGGGTACGTAAATAAGCAGAATTGCCGCCTTTGGAGTGAGGATAATCCACAAGCTTTTGTAGAAATACCATACATCCTTAGAAATTTACTGTTTGTTGCGCTTTATGGAATGGCGGAATCTCTTCAAAAACGATAATCTCGCTGACATGTGGTTCTACCAGAACGGAGCCACATGCCACACAGCGCGCGCTACAATTGATTTACTCAAATAAACTTTTGATCGGAGTACTTTCACGTAATGGTCTAATATGTTGGCCACCAAGATCGTGTAATTTAACAACATTGGATTGTTTTCTTTGGGGTTATGTAAAGTCTCATGCCTATGTCAGTAAACTAGAAACAACGAAGAGTTATTTTGCGAAATATGTCCGCAAATGCTGCGAAAAGTTTGTGAAAATTGGTGTTCCCGATTCCTCCTTGTACGCGCCAGCCTTGGCGACCACATGGCCGAAATCATATTTTAACATTGATGTCATAAAATTTTCTATCCCATAAAGCCTATTTTATAGATACTCAAAATATATTTCTTTGTTTTATTATGATTGTGTAACTCTAAAAAAAAAACACCCTTTGTATGTACGACGTACATACAAAGGGTACATTGTACGTCCATTGGTACTTCTAGCAAGTCATTGCGTCCTGGAATTCGGAAAGGGATTTTTCACTGTTATTGGATTTTCATTGGCATTATTGAAAATAAATACAATGACAAAAATGTTAACTATCCTTTAATGCTACTGATTATGTTTACCTTACCATATGTAGTATAGTATAGTAATCATGAAAAAAAATCGAGGTCGGGATTTCGACGGATTTATATGCTTTGAGATCTGCTGAATCCATTTTGGCTATTTTCGGGATGATGTCTGTATGCCACTATTTTTGTGGAGTTTGTACAGATCATACCGTTTGACATATTAAAATGAAATGTAGTATGTGCCTTTGGTATAAGGAGATAAAGAGCTATATAGTTTTTGGGCATAATCTGGAGGGACAAGGTGTAGTTTCCTTAGCCCACATTTTGTGAACGCTCTACAGGTCATACCGTACGACATATTAAAATGAAATTTAGTATATGCTTTTGGTATATGGCAGATGATGCAGAGTTGTGTAAATTGTGGGCATAATCAGAAAGGGGCAAGGGGTAGTTTACTTACTCCCAAATTTTGTAAACGCTCTACAGGTCATACCGTATGACATAACAGATTGAAATTAAGTATGTGCCTTTGGTTTATGGAGATGAAGAGCTATATAAATTTTGGGCATAATCGGGAAGGTGCAGTTTACTTAACTCCAAACCGGAAATAATTAATTTTTCGATTCGAATATACTTAGAACTTATATTCTTTATGTAATATATCAATAAAAATATCTGTTTCCATTTGGGTATGGTAAAGTTGAGTGTAGGCCACTCCAGTTTTTTACAATTGTTTTTACCAATGATAATGAAAATATAATGAAATATATCCCCAATCGCTATATAATAATTAATTATAATTTACTGTAATAATATACTCTACCTCTTTTAGTTCTTTAGGTACACAATAATCTTTCACTTTATATGGAAGGTACCACGCCCACTATTCCATATATATTAATATGGGGGTTACAGGTGCAAGATTTCAGGGTTATACCTATTATAGTTCTCTATTCTCTATATGGTAATAATTTTGCACTTTGTATGGGAGGTAACACGCCCACTAATCCATTCCAGCCAGTTTTCCAGAGAGTTATTTGAGCAAAATATCAAGGTTCTACCTGTTACATTTACCAGGTAACATGATGCTAAATATTTATTTTGTATGGGAAGTGCCACGCCCACATGAAATATCAAATAAATCATTCCAAGAATATCGGTCCACGGGTGTAGGGAGGAAACAAACAAACAAACAAACAACAAATACAGCGCCTAATTTAAATATTTATTTTACATAAATTTTTTTAAGCACTTCAAATGTGAGTTTGTAAAATCATTAATCTTGAGCTAAAAAAAAAAAAACAAAATACTTTTCAAGAACCATCATTATTTTCATTGCAAAAACGATTTTTTCAAATCTTCTTCAAGTAAAAAAAAACACAACCTATTTTCAACTTTGATCCCAAAAGATTTAGCCTCAAGTGTTGTATACCAAAATAGAAGCAAAATCCAAAACTAATGAAATAAAATCTGTGTTTATTTTCATTTAATCTCGAACCCTTGTAAATGAAATAGTATTTAAAATTGTTTTTAAAGCATATTGTTAATACTCTTTGCTTGAATTATAATGATACAAGGGATAAATTAAAACTTGTATACTTTTTAATACGAGCAAGAGAAAACATGAGAAGTACTTTTCAGGGAGTTGAATTTATTATTGTTTAATTTACATTTCATCATTATTATTATTTCATTTTTTTTTTATTTAGAAGGAGAAATGTTCAATGGGTATTGCAAGGTAAACAAAATTATCATTCTAACAATCACTTATTTGTTCAACTATTCGTTTTCTTTGTGTTGAGGGTAAAAAGATTGAACTTATTGTAAAAATATTGTAAAAGTATTGTTTGTAATCATTGTTGTTTTGATTTCGACTGATATTGTTTGCTTTGTGTGTGTGTGTGTGTATTTGTGTGTGCAAATGCGTGTAGCTTTGTTTTCCAGAGAAGTTATTATTATTTTTTAATACACATTCTTCAACAGGTTATTGGCACATTGAATTTTTAAGGAATATAAAGGCCTGCCATAATAACAATCATTATTATACTCGTAAGTACAAAAGGTTAGTGTTGAAAAAACAATCCGAATTAAAAAAATTAAAATAAAATTTTTGTTTATCTTTTTTTTCAATTGTTGTTTTATGGTTAAAATAAACGTTGGTGTTCTACTTCAATCTGTATTTAGTTGTTTATTTTTTCATTTGCAGTATAATATGTCAGTGTGAAAGTGTTTCATCGATATCGTAATATTTTTTTTAACATTATCTCGGCATTAGTGCTTATAATGATGATGTCAGTAGTATTATGTAAAGAAAAAAGTTCACCCTATGATTATAAAACAGCAAATAAGGAGCAATTGCCAGGTATTATTTTATATACCAACTTTATTGGATTTTTTATTATAATTTTTGTTACTGTGCTGCTAACAACCGCTAAACCAGCTTTTTTTGACATAATTTATTTATTGTATCTTCAATATTTTTGAACTAACAATAATTACTCGTATCTTAGGTCTAAAATAAAAAATATACGTGTTTAGTCCAGCCAGTGTTAGACAAAAATAATGTTTGGTTCACGGATTCTGCAATCATTTGCGGGTCATCCCTCTAATGTACGGCCAAGAAAAGCAGTATCTCTTCTTTTTAGTCGAATGTAACCAGGTTCATTCAGCATGTTACGCGCCAAAGGGTTTGGATGAGATTCAATCCTCTTTAGCTATGTGACTGCATGTTTCGCTATTTCTGCTTTAACTGATGGCATGTTTAAGTCTTTGTGGATGTTCGAATTTTTTATATACCAGGGAGCAGATGTAATAATACGTAAAATCTTATTTTGGCGCCTTTGAATTTTCTCTACATTGCTAGCTGAGGCAGTGCCCCATAACTGAATCCCATAGCACCAAATTGGTTTGAGGATCGACTTGTACAGTAGAAGTTTACAATCTAAGCTCAGGGTGGAGTTTCTGCCAATAAGCCAATTTAGTTGTTTTGTGTCAAGATGTATACCCAGGTATTTAACGTCTGAAAGCTGTGGTATCATTTGGTTATTTATGCGAATAGGAGGGCATAAGCCCCTACGCAGTGTTAAAGTTATGTGAGTACATTTTGTTCATTCACTTTTATTCTCCATTTCTCTAGCCATTTTTCCAAATTGAGTATGTGGTCTTGTAAAAGTTGTGATGCCTCTTGGGCACTTTCATGAATACTTAAAAAAGCTGTGTCATCTGAGTGCTAATTGGCTTATCCTGATGTGTATAGTAAATATAAAGTTGGTCCCAAAATACTGCCTTGGGGAACTCCGGCTTCAATGAGCCGTGGCTAGCTTAAAAAGTCACCTTCTTTTAGTAAAAACTTGCAATTCGTTAAATAATCTTTTAAGAGCTTATACAAGTTTTCGGGCAAGTTCAGCTTTAGCTTAAATATTAGGCCTTCGTGCCAAACCTTATCGAATGCTTGAGAAACGTCGATAAAAAGCGCAGAACAGTATTTTTTTCTTCAAAGGTCGTTTTAATTACATTTACTAATCTGTGTGTTTGTTGGATCGTACTATGTTGTTTTCTAAAGCCAAATTGATGGTTCGGAATACATCCTTTCGCGCTAAGAATCGGATTCAGCTTAGTTATTAAAATTCTCTCAAATAACTTTGACACGTTTGATAAGAGGCTTATAGATCTGTATGATTCTACTTTTGTGTGGTCTTTTCCTGGTTTAGGAATCATAGTTATCAAAGACACCTTCCACTCTGTGGGAAAGTACTCAAGATGTAAGATGGCATTAAAAACTAACATAATAATTCTGCGACCTATACGGGACAACTCAACTAACATCTTGTTACTTGTTTAATCAACGCCAGGGTTTTTTTTGGTGTTTAAATCTTTTATTGCCTTTTCAATATCGCTAAATTCATATCTTAGGGGTACTAAGGCACTAGTCTCTACTGATGGCAACTCAACTATATCAGTACATACATTTGGGGTGAAAACCTTCTTCAAATGTCCAACAAATAAATTGCTGAACCAGCTTTAAAACAGAAATTCTTAAAAACCCTTTTAATAATAATTACTTTAAAAACTAAAGTATAAAAATATCATTATATAGCTAGCTTCGATAAAAGTGTAACTTAAAGAATTTATTGTTTAAAACTTTCCTTAAGCTGCTTTTTAAAAAAGTAAAAAAGGAATATTTCGTTTAAAAAATACCTTTAAAACTGAATAATTTTAAATAAAAAGAGCAAAGCGCAAATTAATCTTTTAATAGGTACCTTTAAGAATTAACTCTTTCGAATAAAATTTAAACACAAAAACCTTTTTAAAAAGTTTTTTTTTAAACCGATTTTAAAAATTTATCATACAAATCCCTTAAATAGTACCTTTAAAATTGAATATAATCTTTAAATCGTAAATAAACTTTTAAAAATGTATCTTTAAAAAACATTTTTTTGAAAAAAAAACTTTAAAACACAAAAAACAGCAACAACACGTACATTTAGAAAAATTTATTTCAAAATCCTATAAGAACAGTTAAACCATCACCTTAAATTTATCTTAAACCAGCTGTGCCCGTCAGCGACCTTTCAATAGTTTGTTCGATTTTGCTTTGAAAGCAATCCACACCAAAGACCCTTATGTTTTCAGTGCCGCCTTAAACCATGCTGCATATCAGTTTATGTATTTACTTTATAAAAAATATTGTATGCATATCTGGTTAGTTCAGTTCAGTTATGGTTTATGTATTTACTTTACTATTAAAATAACTGCGTACTTTCACTGCTTTTTCTCCACTTTCTCCTGCAGAAATCAGGATGTTAAGTTACCGCCTTAAAATTTTTTTTTAAATCCATCCAGCAGTTTTTAAGTAAGCGAACGCAAAAGAAAAGCAGACGGACACACGGAAATGAGTTATATATTATATGTATAGATACAATTTTTAGAGCTCAAGTCGTCTCCTCCTTTAAACAGATTTTTTTTAAATTATATTTGTAATCTTAATCTTAACTTAAACCAAAGTACCTTTCAAAAGAGTACAGTCAACAAAAGCCGTTAATAGGAGTATCTAGTACCAAAGTCCATTATAAAAACTGTACCTTTCAAAAATATATTTTTAGGAGTTAACTTTAAAAAATGATTTTAAAATTCTTTACTAAAGAACATTTAATAAGTACATACATACGATTTTAAAAAAACCGATGTCCCACAGACATGGGAGATTGTATTACATCTCAATTGCAATTTAAATTACAGGTAATAAGTAATTGCGTATTCTCAATTACACATTGCAAATAATTGTAATTTACAGTGAATACAAGTAACTGAATTTAGGCAATAAACATTACATGTAATTGAAAAAAATTCAAGGTTTTTCTTTACATGTGATTATAATTGGATTTTATCAATTACAAATACATATAATTTTTAACTGGAATTTTTTAATTACAAGTAATTTTAATTGCAATTCTTGGGGATGCTGTACCTTAAGTGGTTAGCATGTTGACTACTAAGCAATGGTCACGAGTTTAATACTCAGCCGTGGCAACATCAATTTTTTTGATATGTATAAATTTCTCTTTCATATTACAGCGCACTCCTACGCCGGTATTACCACATAGCGCTAAATCGCCGGCAAAGTAAAATAATTATAATTTGGCTATGCTTGAAGCTTAACTAATTAGCCTAAATAACACCAGAGGCGCTTGCATCACTGTTCTACAAATAATCACAACGTGCAATTGCAGTGTTGCCATAAGCAAAGCTTTACCATCACACTAACCATCTGTCTTATCTGCTGTCATCCCTTTCCAAAGGAAGTAACACATTAATTGCCTGACTGTTACTTCTCTTAAAAAAAATTCCAATTACAATTGCATATAATTGCGTTATTGGATGTGTAATTGTTTACAAACTGTAATTGACATATCCCAAGTCTGCTGTCCCACAACATAGTGAAAAATCGTTCGTTTGCGCAATTACATTTAAAACAAAAACAGATTAAAAATTTTCGTTTTTGGTATAAATTAATTTAGCTCACGAATTTAGTTCTTGCGACATTGTGGGATAGGCAGTAAGAATAATATTTTAAAACCGCCTTTCATAGAAAGAGAAGGATTTCTCACAAAAATCTCCTCCACAGAAAAAAAAGTTTTGCACTGAAGGTTTTAATTAATTTCAAATACAAATTTTATTATTCTTTTAATTGAGTTAATTATATACTTAATTTGAAAATTTTATAATTAAATAGATAATGGAATCAATTAAATTTGTATCCTAAAATAATTAAAAATTTTAATTGGTTGAAAACAAAACTTTGTTGTATATTGTTGTACTTGTATCTTTTTAAAAATGTACTTAAAAAAATAGTAATGCAAAAATAGGTTAATTTTAACAAAAATGCCTTTTAAAATATTTAAAAAAAAATTATTTGTAAATAAAATTAAATATTAAAATAAGTACATTTTCAAAAAAGAACCCATTAATGAGTGTTACATTAAGTGTTATACACCTATTTGTTTCAGTTTAATGTAACGTTTGCCATTTCTCAATACGGATCGTTGAACCACTAACAAAAAAGTTTAATAAAAAAAAGATTTTAAAGATGAGGGCCACTTTTAGAGATGAAGTCTTGTTATTGTGCCAACAAACTAAATTTAGAAACCTTTATTACTGTATTGTCGCTCGGTTTAATATACTTTTGTTTAGTCACAACCTAGTCACAACCTACAGCGTATTTTGGACTTTCAACAGTGGTGTACGTAGTGCGAAAAGTTTTCTGACTGTCATTCACTTGGGGGTGACCAGTAAAGATTCTTGTGTTTAACTGTCTATGCTTACTACTTCCGGTCCTAGACCAAGTATTTCCCGGGAAATTGCTTTTCAGTTATTCTGGTTACAGTACATCAGGCAAGTAGCTAAATTACATGAATACTTCCTGCAGCATAACTGCATAGTGCGTTTGGACGCGAATATAGCAGCCCTATCACCACACTAAGAAAAGAGAGTAAGCAACCCACATTTCTAAAATACAATTTTCTAGAAATCGCTTTCATGCCCTATGCTCCAGCGGGAGTGAGAGGAAAAATATAATAAAAATTACCTACAGGATTACCGATTTGTTTTAGCTTAAATTGAAGATTTAGGAGATATATGGTCTCATCATTGTGATGTCAAAAACCACAACTCTTATATACCAGTTCGAATGGTGTATAATAATTTAATATCGAACTCTTTGCAAGATTCATTAAACCTTTTTGCTTCATACTTTAAATCTAATTTTTCTGACGTCTCTTTACCTTCTAATAATTTTTATATTAATGAACTGAACTCCTTTCTAGATTTTGGTTCTCTTCAAATCTCTGATGAAGATGTAATTAATGGTATTTTTAAACTTTCTGCTTCATTTAAATGTGATAATGATGGATTTTCGGCATTTTTATTAAAGAAATGTTTTTCATCACTTTGTTCACCTTTAAAAATAATTTTCAATAAATCTTTTAGTAGTAGTTATATTATTAATAAATGGAAATATTCTACTATTTTTCCTGTTTTTAAATCAGGGAAAAGAGACGATGTCTGCAATTATAGGCCCATCTCTAAACTAACCAATATAGCAAAAATTTTGAACATATTGTGTTTGATAAATTATTCTTTTCTTTTAAAAGGCATATATCTATTTCTCAACATGGTTTTATGTCTGGTAGGTCGACCACGACTAATTTAGTAGTATTTACGAGATTTTGCATTCGTAATTTTGAGAACAACGTTCAAGTTGATACAATTTACACAGATTTTGCAAAGGCATTTGACCGTGTACCACATAAACTTCTTTTAACTAAGTTATCTAAACTTGGCATTCATTCTAGTATGCTATCTTTAGACATTACTTGTCTCAAAGAATTTCTGTAGTTTCTGTTGATGGAGTCCTTTCGCAACCTTTTGTTCCATTTTCTGGTATCCCTCAAGGTAGTATTTTAGGGCCCTTGCTATTTAATATTTTCATTAATGACATTAGTCTTTGTATTAAATATTCAAATTTTTTACTTTATGCTGATGATTTAAAAATTTTCAAATCGATTTCTAGTCTTAATGATTGTAAAAATTTTCAAGAGGATTTAGATAGATTGTCTTTCTGGTCTGAGTGTAATGGCCTATCTTTTAATTTAAATAAATGTTTTTCTATGACTTTTCATAGATGTCGCAATACTATTATCACCAAATATATTTTAAGTGGTAATACTTTATCTTCTGTCGATGAAATTGTGGATTTAGGTGTAATGTTTGATAGAAAATTATTATTCAATAACCATTTAAATTATATAATACCTAAGGGTTATTCAATGTTAAGTTTTATTCGTCATAATTCTGATAATCTGTTTGATCATTACACTAAGAAAATACTGTTTACTACTTGTGTAAGATCCAGATTAGAATATGCCTCGTTTATTTGGAGCCCCAGTTTCCAAATTAATTCGCATCGTGTTGAGCAAATAAAAAAAAAAATTTATAAAATATGCTCTTTCGTTTTTAAATTTTTCTAATTCATTACCTTCAATTCCAATTCCTTCTTATGCGGATAAATGTGAATTAATTTCATTAAAAACTCTTGAAACAAGACGCAATATTTCATCAATTATTTTTTTATACAATCTTGTCAATGGTCTAATAGATTGTCCTGATTTACTACATGATATTAAACTGTATGTTCCTTCTAGATCTCTAAGAAACAACAATTACCTTTTCAAGATAGATATTCACAGAACATCGTATGCTATCAATGAACCTTTGAATAGATCCATGATATTATACAATAAACTTTCAAATAATTTAGATATAAGTATTTCATTCAATGATTTTAAAAATACTTTAAGTAATTTATTGAAATAGTATAATTATTTTTAAATTTTAATTTATTATGCTAGTCTGTAAGGATTTATTGTATCCATAGACCTAAATAAATAAATAAATAAACATGGAATTGTGAATTATTAGAAAAAACGAAAATAAACGAAACTATGGCATTAATCTTCTAACTCCTTAAAGATTTCAAAATTAAAATCCTTTGAGTTATGGGGAACTATTTCTTGCTATTTGGTGACATGTCTATAAGTTGTCTATGAAGTAAAATAGTCGGGAAGTATGCTTTACTTACGCCCAACTACATATCATATGTCTAATTTTTATTTGTTAAATAAGAAGGATCCCTACAACACGGTGACAGCTATTTGACCGATCATTTGATATTCACTGGATAAGGGAAAATGCAAAAAACGATTTAAACATTGTGTACGTGTGAATTTTTCATCTCCCTCGAATTTATTAGTATTACTCTTTCTTATGTGAAAAAGTGAAACAACATACTTGAGCTTTATTTTTTTTTTTATTTATTTATTGTTTTGATATACATATTTGTTCTCTAATAAAATGTGTCCTTTATTTTTTAATGATTACATAAAACAGTGGTGTAGGATCTAGACTTTCAACTCTGTTAACAGAGATAAACCATTCCGGCTGCAATAACTGTTGATACTACAGCTACAAAATAAACTACCAAGAACATTCTTGTTGTATCTGCTGTTAGTATTTTCTTCTTGTTATTGGAATTTTTATTATAATTCTGTACTAAGTTTGGGTGTTTGTAGATCTCTAAAAAGGTGTTGTTTAAAAATGAAAAAAAATATATAATATATGTACATATGTACATATAAACATAAACTCATGGCATCGTATCCTTTCTTGTTTTTCTATGTTCCTTTTTGTATTGTGTAAAATAACAGCTTTTTATGTTGTTGTTTTAACGGCTGTTGTACTACTCTATTTTATTTTGCCTTGTTTAACTAAAATTTATAGTGTGATGTTATTATTTTTTATTGACAATACGTGACGTGTTGTTATTGTTTATTTAGATGCTTGAGTCGTTTCTTCTATTTCCTATTATTTGTTATTTGTTGTTTTTGTCCTTCAGATGCCCTGCCAGTCAGATGCATTCAATTTTTATTTTAGAAAAATATTTGCTATTTTACGTTTGCTGTTCTTTTTATTATTATTGCTACCGATGCCGATTCTTTATGCTTTTTTACGCCACTACTTTTAAACTATTGCAAAGCGTAGTGTGGTGTATTTGTTTCCCTTCCTTCAGCATTATGCAAATATAATCATATAATTTTATTTAAAATATATATACATATTTAAATTGAACACCTTTATATATTTGAACACAACAATTTTATTTTTTTGTTGCGCAATATTATTGGAGTTTGAGGATTTTAAATTTTAATTAAGTTTTATAATTGTTTGAGAAATTTTAAACAGGTCTATGTTATAGATTTTTAGGGAAGCAATTTGTGAATTTCTACCCGATTCTACTAGCTTTTGTTTATACAATTCTCTAATATGTATGTACATATGTACACACATATGTATATACAATTTGTACACAAATAATTATTTCCATATGCATTTAAACGAAGGCCATTTAGTTAGATACTAATAATTTTTTAACTCTTCACAAAGAAGGTCCTATGTCCGACTGTCAGCGCCTTTTATCTTTGGAACCAAAAGAGGTAGACTCTTGAAATTTTGTACAGATGTGTTGCCAAGGCCGATATGACAATTACTGAAAATTAAAGGGTGTTCCGACAGTGACATGTTTTTCGCGTATTTTTTTAATCGTAATAGGTAGACTCTTGATATATTTATAGAAAGGGAATTTCCATGGCCGCTATAACAAATAATAAAATTAAAGGGTGTTCTGACAATGACATGGTTTTTACGTAAATAGCCTCATTTTATAAACCGTCATATGTAAACTCTTGAAATGCTTAGTGTAGATGTGTTACTTCGGTCGCTATAACAATTACTAAAAATTGAAGGGTGTCCATTAGTGACATGTTTTTCACGAATATTACCGTATTTTTTTTGAACCGCAATAGGTAGGCTCCTGATATTTTTATTGGAAGTGTATTAGCATGGCCGCTATAACAACAATTATTAAAATTTTAAGGGTGTTCTAATAATGATGCAATTTTCGCGAATGAATTTAATTCTAAAATTAAAGACTGACCCATAAGACATAAAAATGAACAGCCTTTATTTTTAAGTTGTACTGAACATAGTACGGAACCCTACGTGTGGGAATCTAACTTGCACTTGACTGATTTATTTTAAATTTTTAAATTGGAAAAGAGCGCTACTAGAAGGCGAATATGACAAACCGCGTGAATCTTAGATTACGTATTTTTCTGTCAAAAGAGCACAAGTGGGTATCTAACCATAGTTCAAATAAAAAAATTTGGATAAATTTCTTACCAAATGGCGGCTTTTCTTTTTGACTTCTTCGCTTAATTGGCCTAATAGTGATGAATAATATTATCCATATATTACGTTTTCCTTCTCCGGATAATAATTTTAGGCAATTTATGCACATCCTATAAAACTTGGCATAACCTTACCAGCCTATACTACTGAATTTGTTCTCTTTGGAGTGGTTTCACCTTATTAAGTTCATTGTTTATTTGAATGGCAATATAATATAGAAAATATCTCAGTACTAATTTCTAAGAAAATACGCCGTTAATAACACCAAATTACGTAGAGCTCTGTCTTAAGCTCAATAGTTTTTATATGCTATTGAAAAGTTATTGACTGGTCGTAAGTTTATACTTCATTAAGGAGATTTTTTAAGCTGGGCCGAATGACAGCTTTTCCTAAATATTTTAAAGTTGTATTTTAAATGGTAACATATTTCAAATACCTTCTTTCCTTTAAATACTTAGAGTTCTCTGATTTTGTTATGATATATTAACAAACCCTCGCACATACTCATTTATATATAGTATGCATGTAGTATTGTTTATTTTGATTTACTGGTATATTTGTATTTTAAAATTATTGTTTATTTTGTAGAAAGTAATTGATAAATTTTACTGTTTAATATATCTACTTGTACAAACACACATATTCACGCACATACTCTTGTACCAACAGTGAGTAACAACTACTTACAATCAATGATGTCAGCAGTTTTCAATATTACGTTAAGTCACAAATACTGAATTTTGTGAAGAAACCACTTTTCAGGAAAAATCTATTGAACATAACACAAGACCGATAGATATATTTACTAAGGAAAGTATAATTAAAAACAAAACAATAAAACTAGTAACTATGATGCCTACTAACTAAGATGCCAATTTTGTTTCATTTTATTTTTTTAAATATCATTTCAGAAATTTGTATTTCCGACGACAAAACAAATATATGTGCATCAATTCTAAACTAAAAATTTAAAAGCAAGTAATCTGTAAAAAATAGTACTCAAATCAAATACTTTTATACTTGTTGCTCTAATGGACATAGTAATATACGTTCTGTACATTCAAATGTCTATCCATAACGGTTCAGCTGTTAAAGCCATATATGATAAATTACGTCAGATATGAGCACACCCTTTATTTGTTTACATTTATTATTACTGACACAGCAATAAAAAGTAACGGCTTCAAAGATATGGCCATATAGGTTAAACAATATCACCTAGGGGACACCCTCTAATGTAAAATTTTAAATTAAACACTTATTTTAAAGGACAGATTCTTTGTAAATTTCAAATGTCTGTCTCAAACGGTTCAAAAGTTTGGCCATATGCATCAATTTACATCAACTATTGAGACACCCTTTATAATTTTAAATATTAATAAATGTTATTATACGGGACATAGTAGTCTCTAATTTTCAAGTGTTTGTCTATAACGGTTCAAAAGATAGGGCTAGATAGGTAAAATTGTATCAATTATGGGGACATCCTTTAGTTTTCAAATTTAAATTATATACTTGATGTTATAAAGGACTTAGATATATAGGTTCTTTGTAAATTTCAACCGTCTCTCTGTTACGGTTCTAAAGTTTTGCAATATACAGCAAATTACATCAACTATTGGGACACCCTTTAATTTCTAATTATAAATATTTAATTTCTGATTATAAATATTGGACATTCTGTCCAATTTTCAAGTGATTGTCTACAATGGTTCAAATGGTTCATATATTTAAATTGACGTCACATATGGGGACACCCTTTAATTTTTAAGTTTATTTTTTTATTAATTTCTGTTATTGGCAGCTATAGTATTATGCAGTTTTTTTAAATTTTATAAGGGTGCTCTTTACGGTTCATAATACACCTAAAAAACACGTATGTTGTATGGGGACACCCTTTAATTTTCAAAATTCTGAACTTCTTTTAAAATGGGACCAATCTGTAAATATTTCCTTTATAATAAAGAAACAATTTTTAAAATCGGTTCAAAAATGACTGAGTTCTGCGGGCACAAACATAAAAAAGCAACATTCAGACGAATTGATAACCTCCTTTTTTTGAAGTCGGTTAATAACACTTTGATACATTCTCTACCATAATGAGCAAAGAGCAAACGTTTGGAAACGTTTCTTTTCATTGTTCTGTAAAAAATACCCTTTGAGCAAGGTAGATGAGTAGAAACGCTTAATAAGAATATGCGAGAAAGGTTTTTAATTGGAGTCGCATATATTATTTCCTCAAATCAAGTCAAATTTCCTAATCAATTTTTATCCAATTCAGACAAATTTAACACCAGAAGATAAAGGACAGTTTTGAAATTAATCGGAAATTAGTGGAAGGAACAAAATATTGTCAGAATGCAAACAACGTGTATGAGCACAGTTAGTAACAATACATAATAATACTAAAACTATAAAATTAATCTATGAAATTCAGTTTTAAAAGAAAATTACAATTGTTTTGTCATATACTGCTTGTGTGTCTAGATATTTACCACACCCTTGACTACCACATCGATATATACATTGATTACATGCTTATTTATTATCTTTCTTTACATTAATTTGTATTCATTAAATTAAGAAAATAAATTTTGTTGTAGTATAAACATTTTATTTGTAAATAGCAGTATTGATGTGAGTAATAAAATTCGGCTTTATATAACAAAAATTTAATTTATTTGTATTGTATTGTACGATTTCATCAGAGGCCATCAGTGATATTCATAATTTTGTCCACAAAAATATTTTTACAAATTTAATTTATATTTATTAATAGACTGATTATTTACTTTTGCTTTCTATTCGTTTAAAAAACAAACTGACAGTTTTTAATAAAGCTTCGTTTTCTAGCATTAAATACACAATTTTCAAATATAGAAATTTCGTAGAATGTCCGAGAGTTTTTTACATATTTGGCATTGATTTTTGTTCAATGTATTTATCTTTCAACGGGCATTTTTTATTTATATACAAAAATTAAGCAATTCTATAAACAAAGATCTATTTTTAAGTTAATACTCATATTCATAATAAATAAAATATATTTTAAATTCGTTTTAAAACAACACGTTTCAAATAAGTTTTATTTATTACTAGCTGTGTCCAAACTCTTTGTGTGCGTCCTGACAATATTTTATTCGATTTTGCTTTGAAAGTAATCCCCATGTTTATAAAAAATAAAATATATTTGAAATCTAATTTAGAAAAAAATTTTTAAACAAAAGTTGTTCTAAACTATATTTCATATAACTTTTATTTATAAATATGGGGCTAAGACTCTTACTTTTATTGTGCTTCATGTATAAGTATTTACTTTATATAAATATTGGTTACATTTATAAAATTCTAAAAATTATTGTTAGTAAGTATTTCATATTTTGTCATTATTTTAAAACAGCGCCATCTATTGCGCAACCGTGTTTATATATCCCGCTATCAAAAACAAAAGGCGCCTTAAAGTATGCAGTACCTTTAAATCGATAAAATTGCGTACTTTTGCTGCTTTTTCTTCACTTTCTCTTGGAAATAAAATATTTTGGCAGAAAAATGTACCTCCTTCCTAAATTTTGTTAAAATCCATCCAGTAGTTTTTACGTGATGCGAACGTAGACAAACAATACTTTGGTCACGATAAACACGTTTTTTGTTAATAGTTAATCATACAATGGTTATACACACCAAAAAAGCGACATGGTTGATTTGAAACATATTAAAATTCAAACCACAACCAAATTATTTTTAATATTTAAAAATTATAACCATAATATATTATTATTAAACATAGTATGTTAAGTTTGTCTAAAAATAAACTAATAATGTTTGGTTTTAAAAATATATATTTTGGTTTTGACATTTTTTCAGTTCAGAAATATGTGTGTAAGCTATCGGTTCATCTAAAACCGTAAAAACATTAAATACATATTTGTTGTCAACAAATACATTTGTTTTTTTATTATAAATGATACTTTTAAATTAATGATATCAAAGACCGTTTTTACACCTTGCAACAAACGCCGAGCTTTTTTCCTATTCTTTTTTAAAGTTGCTTCGAAACCCTGTATTCTTTTACATTTGAATTTTTTAAAAATATTTATTTTTGAAAGTTTTGTTTTTTATGCTTTTCTGTGTTATTAATAAATAAACAAAAAACTGTATTGTCAACTAAACGTATTTTATTATGATTAAGCGATTATACATTCTTAATATAATATTAACACTCACACATTATAAATATTTAAAAATAAGTAATATATTGTTGTAAAATTTATTTTAATTTGTTTTGCAGTTACGGACCCCTAAAGTTTCTATGTAAAGTTTTGTATATCTCAACTATTTAATGGAATGAGATAATATGTGTATCACTGGAATGGTAATTAAAAGTACTATCTAACTTAATTGACATTAATGAAAAATATTATAAAATATCAAGCAAGCACAACAAAAGTTTTTTTTAAAGGATTTTCTTGTCTATGTTCTGATAAAAAGAATGAAAATTAAAAAAAAAATATTTGTTTGTTCACCTAAAATGTTTCCCAAAGGTAAAAAGTAACCTAATTGTTTTCGCTACAATGTCTTTCAGCGCCTTCTATCTCTGGAATCGTAATAGGTAGACTCTTGAAATTTTCACAGAAGGTGTATATTTGTGGCCGCTATAACAACAACTACTAAAACTTCTATGGTGTACCGAAAGAGACTCGATTTTCACGTATATGTATTTATTTCTTAATAAGTAAGAGGACTAAAGTTAAAATTTATATAAATAAATAGTGAGGAGATTTGCATGTATACGGTCTAAATTTTGAACCATAATAGTTAGAGTCTTTACATTTTTACAGGAGGTGAATTGAGTTAGGACAGGGACATATTTTTCATTTATATTGCCTTTTTTACCGCAATAGGTAGGCTCCTATTATTTTTACCAACAAGAAACAAAAATAAATTTAATAATAATGGGGTGTTCCCTCAATGTCTCAAAGTTGCGGAATTTGCCTTTCTCTTCTTAACCTTGTAGGCAAACACTTGATATTTACACAGGATATTTAGTACTATGATCTAGTAGAAAAAATAATTTAAAATTAAATCATGCCTCATAAGACGTAAAAAATTATAGACTTGAATTTTTAAAGTTGAACTGAACATAGTTAAAACCATACGTGTGTGATTCTGACTCGCATTTGGCTGACTTATTTTTATTAATTTCATTTTATTAGGATAATACTTTTAATTACCTTTCCAATCGCACGCATATTACCTCATTCTACCCTAAAATAGTCGAGATTTACCATACTTTACATACAAATTTAAAGGGGTCCGTAACTCCTTGTGACATTTTTGTTTAAAATTAAATTTTTATATATACATATATATCTTAAATTATAATTTGGAAATAATTTTTTTATACAAAACAAAAATAAAACTTGTCGTTTTTTTCTGTAGTCAAAAAGTAGACAACACTTTAAAAAAATAAAATGAAAATAATCCAAAACAAAAAACAAATAATGCCTCGTCAGGCTTCGTCATGCAACTTTTTCAACCCCGCTTGCCTCCCAACCACTCTTACTAACAAGAAAAAAGTTGCATGAAAAGGTTGCGGCGTTTATTGCAAGGTGTAAAAGTGGTCAAACACATAAAAAGGCAGAAAATATCAAAATATGTATGTAAGTCTAAATGGAAATATTCGTGTATTTGTTTTTTGTTATTTATAAATATGTATATTCATACGTTATCACATATAACCATTTAGATGTTTCAAATTATATTATAGTATGTTTATGTTATAAACATAACTATGGTTGTATTTTACAATATAAGTTTTATATAAGACAATAATATGTTCCAACGACAACAATATTATTTTTATATATAACCATATAATTCAACCATAACATGTTGCTCTTAGATTATGGTTACCTCAACCATGTTTTTTCTTTGCGTGTAGTCAGTATAGTATATATATATAGTAGTATAGTATATATATATATATATATATATATATATATATATATATATATATATATATACTATACTACTATATATACTATAGTAGTATAGTATATATATATATATGTATATATATATATGTATATATATATAAACATGCTTTTGCTTTATAATAGAATACGCAATTATTTTATGGATTTTTTTTAACCATTTCATTTGAAAATTACACAATTCATAAATTATTGTTATTTAAAATATAAAACCAGTAAAATTTAACAAAACATTAAAAAAGCCAAAAGTTATACATTTTTTTAGTCATACTTTGGTTACATACGACAAAACTCATCATAATTTGTTTTCTAATCATACATTATGGTTGTAAATACAAAATAATTTTGAGATACTAATAAAACTTTGGTTGTGTTTTGAAAATTGTATAGTTTAAATCAATCATGTTGCATTTTTTGAGTTAATGATCAAATAATAACAAAAACTTGTTTATCGTGAACATATTATTGAGCAAAAGAACTATAAGTTATTCATAGCAACCATATAATGTTACAAAGAAGATAGGATGGTTTCATGACCATGTTTTTTCTCTGCGTGTACCGTTGATATGAGAAGTTTCAATTAAATCGAGCCATCCATATAGAAATTATTGATTTATTTGCAAATGTGAGGAATCAAAAAGAGTTAAATATAAAAAGTAATTTAAGGAATGAGTTATCTTGTTACCTTTTGCACAATAGAAATTTTGTTCATTTTGTTTTTGTGCATTGAACAAAATACTTACTATGCGTTATTTCGTTGGATTAAATAAAATAGCAAACATTTTCCTTTTGTTTGTTGTTAGATATACGAGTAAATATTTAGATTAAAGAAAACCACAATTATTTAACAAATGGTATTAAGTAAGTTTTTACTTAAACAATACACTTTACTAACTATTCGAAGGTTGATGGTTCCAGATTAAATTAAACTTATTTCAAATTCTATAGAAACCAATAAATATAGTTTCCTTTGATTTAAATTGCTAAAGCTTTAACAATTCTTTAAACATATAAAAGTCTAATCAATATAAGAATTAAATTGTAATTTAAATCTTATTTTTAATGCAATAACAATTAAATGCCTACTTTGTTGTTTAAAGTGCCAACATTCGAGACGACAACTTAAATGAATTTTCAAGTTAAAAGCAAAACCAAAAAGCCCTAATCTTAGATAAAGAAACCATTAAAACAATTAATTCGAAACACTAACACTATTATTAAATGTAATATCATTAACTTTGTTTTATTTAAGTCGTTAAAGAAACAACAAAGAAGAGAAATACCGTTTTTAAACACCGATACATACGATATTGCAAATTATATTTCACGCATACCTTTTCAAGCCTGTTATATATTTAGGTAAATTTAGGTACCCGGTTGGAAATTTTTATTAAAGATATTTTAGTGAATAATTTATGCAAATAAATTTCTGTTAATGCTAATACTTCTTTCAAAATTTATTGACGTTATTACATAGATAAATATTTTATCAATTAATTTCCTGGTTAACTTCTAATTTTAAGAAAACAATAATGTTATTTTTAATAATATTTTATTTTAATTTTATTAGCCGAACTGTTTATTAGCAAACAAATAAATTTATTTTAGGTTTCTTTATTTGCTTTAACAATTCAATAGTATTAAAAGAATAATTTTTAAAAATTAAATGATTAATTTTAAAATGCTCTAGTGTCTCATTTTCTGTTAAAAATTAATACCTAAATTGTAAAAAATATTTTTCAACCGTATACGCAGAGCAAAAATATGATTATGGAATGGTCACAAAATCCATTTCATGTTCTCTGTAACAACATATGCTTGCGGTAAACAACTTATATGAGATTTAAAAGGCAGTCACGCTTTATGTGGTGAGTTAAAAAACATTTTTAACACTTTTAAAGTTTAAATTAAAAAGACATGACAAATTAAAACATTAAAACATTCTAACATTTGGCACTTGTTTTTTAATTTATCTTTTATCAAAATACTTTCATCACTCTTTAAACCCAGAGATGAATTTATTCATATTATACAGGATGCGCGATTCTCTTTAAAATTCCAAGCTCCTCTACTCTGTAACTGTCACATCGTGTATTAAAATTGTAATATGGTCCAATGATTATAATTGCATAAAAATATTGTCGTTTACATCGTATCGAACGATTTCTTTTTAGGTTTATTTCTTTGAAAGTTAAAATTAAAGATAAAAAATTTGTTTTTACAGATTTTGTTCGGTTGATTTTTTAATAATTAAAAACAAAAACAAATTTCTTTTTTCATAAAACAAAATCTTTTCACATTTAGGTTTCGTTTTCAAACGATAAAGCTTTAAATTTGTTATTTGTAAAACATTTGAAAATTATCGTTTTTTTTTAATATTTAAATTCCCAAAAAAAAATTGTATATATCGGGTGGTTAAATTTTAATTAATTGTTGAATGTAAACTACACCGAAACGTCAAGTTTTTTTCTGCATTTAATTTGACATTTCTCAATTTCAGACTAACTCAATTTGAACCATGGAAAGATACATAATTGCGTAATGGTCAGAATGGTGGCAAGAAATGGCAACAGTGGACGATCAGTTTTCGAAGGAAATCATCTTCATTGATGAGGCACATTTTCACCTCAGTGGATTCGTCAACAAGCAGAATTGCCGCATTTGGGCGAATGCTAATCCAAGAGTGATTGTCGAAAAACCAATGGACCCACAAAGAGTGACTGTTCCAAAATGAGGCCGGTCAGGCAGTAACTGTGAATGGTGTTCGCTATCGTGAGATGATAACGCACTTTTTATGATCCGAATTGGAAGATATAGATGTAGACGATATGTGGTTTCAACAGGACGGTGCCACTTGCCACACAGCTAACGAAACAATGGCTCTCTTGCGCGGCAAATTCAATGGCCGTATTATCTCACGTGGTGGTGATGTCAATTGGCCGCCAAGATCATGTGATTTAACACCGTTGGACTTCTTTATTTAGAGTTATTTGAAAGAAAATGTGTACGTCGATAAACCAGCAACAATTCAAGAGCTAAAGGATGAGATAATTTGACACATTAACGGCATAGAACCTTAATTATGCCTCAGCATCATCGAAAATTTATAGCATCGGATGGAGGTGTGCTGCCGCAGTCGCCGCGGCGGCCATTCGGCCGATATTTTGATCCATACATAATTGAGCCATTACAGTATTATCAAAATAAAAAGTATTGACAATAATTTCTTAAATAATTTGTGTTTTATTCAAAGTCAACATCGGCCCTTAAAATTTAACAACCCTTTATAACTAAATATGCAATAGCTTGTGCAAACCTTTAGTAACACTTGTTATTTTTCGATTCTCTAGCGAGAACAAAATTAGCTTGTGTATGTAGCAGAGAACTTCAAAATCATGATTTTTCTTGATTTTATTCAGCACAAAAATTTTTGTTCATTTTAAAGAATAAAGAAAAATTCAATGATGATTAAAAATCATATTCATTCTGCTGTACACATCAAATTCTGATTATGAGTAGAATTAACAAAAGCATTTTATGAACAAGTTCGCACAGGCAAGAGACAAGCTTGCAGTAAATTCATTGTGTCCGAACGTTCTTATTCTCATTAATTCATACAACATGTTTGAACCGACCGTCTGTGTGGCTTGAGCAATATGCATACATATACATACCAACAATGCAAATAACATAACCAATTCAACATTGATAAACATTTGCTTTTTTTAACCGAAAAGAAGGAGGTTATCTATTTGTCTGAATGTTGCTTTTTTATGTATGTTAGCTAATAACTCAGTCATTTGCGGACCGATTTTGGAAATTTTTCCTTTATATGATAGGTTCTGATTCAAGGTTGGTCTCATTTTAAAAATTAAAGGGTGTCCCCATACAACATACATGTTTTTTACATGTATTATGAACTTTATAGGTTACCAGTTAAAATTTCAAAAAATTGTATATCGCCAACAGCAAAAAGTAATAAAAAAATAATATAAAAATTAAAGGGTGTCCCCATAGGCGGTGTAATTTGACCTATATGGGCCTATCTTTTGAACCGTTATAGACAAAGCCTTGAAATTTTAACAGAATGTCTATTACTATGACGGTTATAAGTATAAAGTTTAAATTTTTAAAATTATAAATTAAAGGGTGCTCCAATTGTTTATTCAATATGACCATATTTTTGAACAGTTGTATACAGACGATTGAAATTTACAAAAAAACCCGTACTGCTAAGTTCGCTATAACAACAAGTATAAAATTTGAATTCGGAAATTATAGGGTGTCCCAATAGTAAATGTAATTTTATGTTTATGGCCTAACTTTTGAACCGTTATAGACAGACAGCTGAAATTTACAAGGAACCTTTATAGTCATGTCCGCTATAACACCAAATATAAAATTTGAATTTGGAAATTAAAGGGTGTCCTAATAATTAATATAAATTGAATATATATGGCCAAACTATTGAACATTTATAGACAGACATTGGAACTTACAAATAACTTGTGTCATAGCTTCATTAAAGGAAAAAATTAATAGCAATATCGACAAATTTTGGTTAGCAAACATAAGTTTATGGCATAAAGCATCATTTTTTTTATATCCGCCTGCTAACAAATTTCAACATGCCGACTTGATTGAAATTAAAAATTTTTGTATTTCGTTAATTAACAACATCGCACTATCACTGCCATCAACATCATCACATTCTATAACAGAAATTCCATCTACCCCCGATTCTACAACGCAATTTTCATTTGAAGAGAGTAGCGTTTCAAAAGACATAGGACCTTCAACTTCGTCCCAATTCCAAAAAGATATTAATTTCTTTTTTTCTGAATTGATCCCAAACCTTAACTTAAGCACTCCTAATTCTCCTGCAGAGGAAATAGAATTATACTGTAAGGAAAATGTTATACTGAGTGAAGAATTTGATGTAATCAGGTGGTGGAAATCAAGTGAAAAGTCTTTTCCAAACCTTTCTAAAATCGCAGTGCAAATTCATGCCATTCCTGCAAGCAGTGCAGCAGCAGAAAGAGCATTTTCATTGGCTGGAAATGTTATTACAGAAAAAAGAAACCGTCTAGGACCAAAATCTGTAAATAGCTTACTATTCCTTCATTCATATTTTAAAAATTAAAAATAAATGTCCCTTTTTTATTTATTGTACTGTTTTTTTATCATGATGATTAAAAACAAATGTAAATTAAAATAAAAAAAGAAGGCAAGCTTTTTTGATAGGAATGAACGAATTCATACACAATGATTTCTTGCTTTTTGTACTTCAATGTTAATCAAAATTTTGTGTGTTGAGTGAAAAGGCAAATACACGAGTTGACAAGTTTGATTCGACATATGATAACAATAAGGCAATGTTCAACCTGCAAGTGGTTCGATTGCCTTAAAATGAACAACGTATATACAAGTTTGAACAAGTTTGAACAAGTTTGATTAATTAATTCATTCCCAGTTTAAAGAAGATTATTTTTATGAGTCAACCAATGTGTAAACCATCTGAAGCAACAGAGAGGCATTTGTTCGGTTGCTTTAAAATGAACAACAAAAGAGAGTGTGTGGGCAAGTTTGATCATTTGCAAATAAAAGACAAGTTTTTTGTGCCTTTGTTATTGTTGAACGGTTTTTTAATCAACAAGTGAAGTTCTCTGGTATGTAGTTCATTACACCTTACATCTGCATTAAGTGATGGCAAAAAACCATCGAATTGTAGAAGGACTGTAAAGAAAACTAAAAACGTGGTTTGTTTGTTGGTGTTAGTTGAAGCTTTTATATTCTGAAATATTATTCTATTCACATATATACTTCTCATTGAGTTTTGTAGAATTTTATTACTTACAGAGTATTTTTGGTTTCTCTAAAATTATGAAAAAGCAGTGCTGCCAACTTAGATCTTTTCGCGCTATTTTTAGCTCTTTTTGGTTTAGGTTTTTCGCGGGTACTACACAAGTTGTAACGAGCACTAAATTACATATTATAAATTGTATCGTTTGTGAAACAAGCATACAACTGATTCCTAGAATTGTTGTTAAAACCGTCGCAAGGTATATGACTTGCTATATAAACCGCTCTTTTGAGACTTTATGCTTGGGTCAATAAACTTTCGCTTTTACCCTTTAATCTTTTTGAAAAATTTTTGAAATCACGTGATTTTAAATCGGAAATCACAGTCACTTATTAAGATTGTGATTTCAAATTACTTGCTTATTTTTGCGAGTTCTATATTCGGTAAATTAATAACAAACTTCTTGTATAAATAGTTTGAAGTGTTCTATTTTCATTTTTGTAGTAAGATTACGTAATTTATAAGAAAAATATAAGGAAATTGAACATTTCTTTTAAAGAAATATTTTATATATTTTAAAATTTTTTTATATTTTTCCTCTCCTTTTTAACTGTCAGCAGATTAGGCGTTTCGAAAGTACATCTAGCCTTGCCAAAGATAGAAATTGCAATGGTTCCGCAAATAACGCCTTTAACCGCTTGTCTTATATTGCTTTCATTTTAAACCCACTGGAGTCAACAATATTAGCCTAGGCTGCTCAGGTTGCAGAATAGGGGGGAAAATAGTAGTATATTTTCTTAAAACCTAAGTGAATTTTTGCAAATCCAAAAAATAAAAATTAAATGATGAAATGACTGAAAAAAGAAAAAATCGGTTCTTTTTTAAATTAGAGATTTTTAGCTCTTTTTGACCCCTGGGTCGACGCGCTTGGTTCTTGAATAGTTGGCATCCTGGGAAAAAGGTTTTTTGATGATCTGGCCTGAGCAACTAGTAAAATACTGTAGGAACTAGCTTTTTCCCTCCAAAAATTAATTTTTATTATAAAACATTATGGGTAATTAGCTTAATATTAAATAACAAACAGTTATATTGTGTAAAATATTTTGAGTTTAAATACCAAAAATAAATTAAATAATTCTTGCAAAAAAAAAAACCGACTTCAAAACAGATAGAAGGGCACCAATTCTAAACTAAAAATGTAAGAAGTAATCTGTAAGAATTAGATTTAAACCAAATAAAATATGCGCCAAAATTAGAGGGAAAAGAAGTAAAGACTATGTGAATGTCAAGCTTCTCCCTATTACTGTTCAAAAGTTAAGCTATTTTCACCAGCATCTGTCTTTTACGGCGACACCATTCAAGCCTCTGTGTATAACGGTTTTAAAGATAGGGTCACATACATCAAATAACATCTCATATTGGGACACCCTTTAATTTACAATTTTAAATTAAAAATCTGTTGTTATAAAAAACTTGGTCACAAAGATTCTTTGTAAATTTAAACTGTCTGTCTATTACGGTTCAAAAGTTTGGCCATATATATCAAATTACATGAACTATTGGGACACCCTTTACATTATAATTCCAAAAATTTATACTTGTTATTATACCAGAGAAAGTAGTGGACATTCTGCCTAATTTTCAAGTGTTTGGGTTTTACGCTTCAAGAGATAGGGCCATATAGATCAAATTACATAATTTATGGGGACACCCTTTAATTTCTAAATTCAAATTGTATATTTGCTATAGTAGACTTTGGAATACAGGTTCCTTGAAAATTTCAGCTGTCTGTCTATAACAGATAAAAAGTTTGGCCACATACATATAATAACATTAACTATTGGGACACCCTTTTATTTCCAAATTCAAATTTTATACTTTTTGTTATAGCTGACTTAGCAATATAGGCTCTTTATAAATTTCAACGGTCTGTGTACAACTGTTCAAAAGTATGGCCATATACATCAAATTAAATGAACTATTGGAGCACCCTTTAATTTAAAATTTTGAATATTTTTACATTTTATTATAACGGTCATAGTAATCGACATTCTGTAAAATTTTCAAGTTTTTGTCTATAGCGGTACAAAAGATAGGCATATATAGGTCAAATTACGGCACCTATGGGGACACCCTTTAAATTTAAAATTTATTTTTTTTTATTAATTTCTGCCGTTGGGAGCTATAGCGACACGCACTTTTTTACAATTTTAATTTGGTGTCCTTAACGGTTCTTAATACAAGTAAACAACATGTATGTTGTATGGGGACACCCTTTAATTTTTAATATAATGAACATTTTTTAAAAAGGGACCAACCTGAAAGCATAACCTTTCAAATAAAGAAAAAATATTAAAATCGGTTCATCAATGGCTGAGTTCTGCGGTTACATACATAAAAAAAGCAACATTCAGACGAATTGATAACCTAATTCTTTTTTGAAGTCGGTTAAAATAAAAGCTCTTTTTTGTCACTCACATGAAAAATACTAAAACGTAAATGTGTTTGCTTTCGTTTTTTTACAAAAGAATATAATATTTCATTTTATAAAAGCAAGCCCTTAACGTACATAATTAACGTTCATAATTTTATGAGTCTGGTTATAAAGAAGGGCTTATAAGGAAAGAGCAATAGGGTATGAGTGTTTTCAGAACTACTGCCCAAAGGAAGAAAAGAGAGCAAAAAGAGCATTTTAATAAAAATTTGAAACATAGTAGATTCAAATGTAGAACTAGCAAAAGGAAATAAAAGTGAAAACCCGGGAATAAACCGATCTAAATTAAATTTAAAATTATAGATATTTCAAATGTTACACCCAAAGAAAAGAAAAGCGAATACTTTATTTATAAAATTCTCGAGTAGTGTGTTGGATTTTTATGTGTTTCCAAACTGAATGACTTATCTTCCAAACTATTTATTCGATAAAAAATATGTTTTTTCCTGTGGTTATAGTATAACCACAACGCGTACTTAAGCGGTCTGTAAACCCTTACGACATTTGATATGAAATAATATTAACTCATGATTATGATAACTTCTAACAATAGCTTATTTCCTACAGGTTACAATTACATTTAGGTAAAGCATCAGTATGTCAATTAAAGTATTTAATTACTACTACAAACTCCTTAAATGGTTTTAATTTTAACGTTACACCACCACTTTTATGAGATATAAATACCACTCACGCACTTTCCAGCTTTCTTTTGCTTGTATTTGTCTGCTTTGGTTAACAAGGTGTCGCAAAAATGAAAGTAAGACAATGAGAAATTAAATTTCTTTAGAAACTTGGAAAGTGCTAGAAAATAATGATAATTCCCTTCAGACCTCTGACACACTTTCAGTCAATTTTTAATAAATAAATTCTTTTTACTGACTGACTTAAGCACTGTTTCTCGATATTGTCTCTCGCTGTGTATTGTTCAGTCTGTTATCTGTTTGTTACCTGTCTGTTTACGGTTAAAATGTTCTTACTTCAAGAAAGTTTTTTTGTCAACTTATAATTTACTTTGCAATTTTCTTTTGTATACATAGTTGACAAAAAACAAAATTAATACAAAAATAAAAATAAAAAGGTAAAATAAAAGAAAATTGGATGTGAGCTATTGTGAAGATTTCTTGGCATGTTTTTCTACTTAATAATTTACTTGCTCTCGTATGGAATCTTCAACTTTGGCGCCGTGTATTGCGATATTTCTAAATGTGCAAAGTAACCGATAAATAAGGTTAAAGAGTTGTCCGAAAAACTTTGAATGAACTATTGCAAGTAATTGCTTTGTTTTTCTTATGGCTGAACTTAATTTAAAATTAAAATTGTAGTGAGTTGAGAATTAATTAAATTAAGATTGAAAAGATTTGTTTTAGTTTAAAATAAAAAATTTGGCAATATTCATCATCATGACAAAAATTAATTTTAGAAAAGGTGTAAAAACAGCTCAAATAAACATTGACAAAATAATAGGAAATTGTAATTCTTCAGTACAAGTATTTGGGAATAGTTGCAACCCCTAAATTTATGACTAATTGCTGTCAAGATTAGCACAAAGGCAACCTTATATTTTTTCTTAAAAAAACGGAAATATGTTTAAAAGTAAAATTCATACTTTTTTAGTGATTCGGGTATGAGGAAACATAACATCGCTAAATTGCTTTGATGAAATGTATTTTAAACCCCATAACACACCCTACTGAATTATTGCTAAATAATCGGAACAGAAAATAGGACAATTTGTGGGTCTTTGCAAGCTCTTATTGAATGAAATATCATATCAATGATAATATTTAAATCAATTTTATCTAAGGGCAAACAAAACAAAAAAAAAACCATCCAATATATTTATTATAAAAATTATTTTCTCCTTCGAAGGCGTTTTTAAGAGCAGTATATTTGAATCAATTTGAAATAGCTTTTGGGTTAAGCAAGTTGAGTCGATGAAGAGCGGAATTTAGCCAAATCATCAGAATAGTTCTATTGGAAGCCAACTAAGAATTTATAAGTACATGAACCGGTAAACAAATTTTATGGAAAGTTTTTTGTAAAAATTTTACAGAATTTTTTTGTAAAAGCAATCCATATTGCGTTAGAATAGTCAGACTAAACCACATTTGGGTGTTCATATTGACCCCCGCCACAGCTCATTGAAGCCGGAGTTCCCCAAGGTAGTATTTTGGGACCAATTTTATATTTACTGTACACATCAGATATGCCAATTAGCACCCTAGTGCATACATCAACTTTTGCAGATGACACAGCTTTTTTAAGTATTCATGAAAGTGCCCAAGAAGCATCAAAACTTTTACAAGACCACATACTCAATTTGGAAAAATGGCTAGAAAAATGGAGAATAAAAGTGAATGAACAAAAATGTACTCACATAACTTTCACACTGCGTAGGGGCTCATGCCCTCCTATTCGCATAAATAACCAAATGATACCACAGCTTTCAGACGTTAAATATCTGGGTATACATCTTGACCGTCGCCTTACTTGGAAAAGACACATTGATTTCAAGTTAACACAAATGAAACTAAAAGCAGTACAACTAAATTGGCTTATTGGCAGAAACTCTACCCTGAGCTTAGATTGTAAACTTCTACTGTAAAAGTCGATCCTCAAACCAATTTGGTGTCATGGGATTCAGTTATGGGGCACTGCCTTAGCTAGCAATGTAGAAAAAATTCAAAGGCGCCAAAATAAGATACCACGTATGATTACATCTGCTCCCTGATATATAAAAAATTCGAACATCCACAAAGACCTAAACATGCCATCAGTTAAAGCAGAAATAGCGAAACATGCATTCACATATCTAAGAGGCTTGAATCTCATCCAAACCCTTTAACATGCGTAACATGCTGAATGAACCTGGTTACATTCGACTAAAAAGAAGAGATACTGCTTTTCTTGGCCGTACATTAGAGGGATGACCCGCAAATGATTGCAAAATCCGTGAAACAAACATTATTTTTGTCGAGCACTGGCTGGACTTAAAAAGTATATTTTTATTTTAGACTAAAGATATGAGTAATTATTGTTAGTTCAAAAATATTGAAGATACAATAAACAATTTATGAAAAAAAAAAAAAAAATATTGACCCCCATTGTGCCTATTGACTGCTCCTGGTACCCAGTGGGTACCCTGTGGGTCTATCCGCTACCTCTATGTGTATTGCTTTCTATAAGGTCCTTTAATACAAATCAGGGCAGAATAACCCTACCATCTTAAAAACAAACAAAAATCGCTTTTCTCAGAGGGTTATTGTACAAATGTAGGTGGGCGTGGTGTTTTGCTTACAGCCTCGAATATAATGGTTGGATGTTGCTGAATTCGATTAGCGAAATTTTCGAAACTATGCCTGGCAGATTGGTGGATTTAAATTTTCTGTATCTCTTCGGGTGCCTTGGCAATGTTGATTTCAACCCAAACACAGACGGACAGACCATCTGACTGACATATGGAAATCGCTTAATCAACTTCTCTATGTATAAGTATCCAGAATATATATACTTTATGGGACCGGAAATGAATATTGTAGAAATTGTACACGGAATGACAAAATTTATATGAAGGGTATTAAGGATATACAAATATGGTATTATGTGTATCATAAATAACAGCAAAGCTTTTTTTGGTTAATTCAATAAAACTAAACTTGGGTGATGTCAGTTATAGTTTGTAATTAATTACACTTACAATTACGCAATTATTTCTAACTGGTATTTGAATTTTGCAATTACAATTACATTAAACTATTTGTAATTTGAGATTTTCTCAATTATACATTACATTTAATTTATTATTTAAAAGGTACAATTACTTGTAATTTGTAATAAAAATTTCAATTACATTGAATTGTAATTAAAAAAAAATTCAATTATAATTACATGTAATGGAAAATTGTTAAGAGTATAATTGAATTTTGTTGGATTTTGAACAATTATTATTGCCTATTTGCGATTACATGTAATAATTGATAATGTTCAATTACAAATTACAAGTAGTTGTAATTGACTTTGGTAATTGAGAATATGTAATTACAAATTACCTGTAATTTTAATTGTAATTGAAATGTAATTTAATCCCCCCATATATCTTTAAAATAGAATATTAAAATGACTCCAAGATAATTTTGATGGATACTTGTATTTAATTAAAAAAAACGTTTTTGGGATGTGCTAGTAATCATCTGTCGTTCCACTTTTATTAAGCGACTTCAAAAAAAGAAGGAGGTTATCAATTCGTCTGAATGTTGCTTTTTTTTATGTTTGTGGCCGCAGAACTCAGTCATTTCTGAACCGATTTCAAAAATGTTTTCTTTATTAGAAAGGAAATGCTTACAGATTGGTCCCGTTTTAAAAGAAGTTCAGAATTTCATAATACATAATACACATAATACACGTGTTTTTTACGTGTATTATGAACCGTAAAGGGCAGCCTTTTAAAATTTTAAAAAACTGCATATCACTGTAGCAGCCAATAACAGAAATTAATAAAAAAAAAATACACTTAAAAATTAAAGGGTGTCCCCATATGTGACGTCAATTTAAATATATGAACCATTTGAACCATTGTAGACAATCACTTGAAAATTGGACAGAATGTCCAATATTTATAATCAGAAATTAAATATTTAAAATTAGAAGTTAAAGGGTGTCCCAATAGTTGATGTAATTTGCTGTATATTGCAAAACTTTAGAACCGTAACAGAGAGACGGTTGAAATTTACAAAGAACCTATATATCTAAGTCCTTTATAACATCAAGTATATAATTTAAATTTGAAAACTAAAGGATGTCCCCATAATTGATACAATTTTACCTATCTAGCCCTATCTTTTGAACCGTTATAGACAAACACTTGAAAATTAGAGACTACTATGTCCCGTATAATAACATTTATTAATATTTAAAATTATAAAGGGTGTCTCAATAGTTGATGTAAATATATGGCATATGGCCAAACTTTTGAACCGTTTGAGACAGACATTTGAAATTAACAAAGAATCTGTCCTTTAAAATAAGTGTTTAATTTAAAATTGTACATTAAAGGGTGTCCCCTAGGTGATATTAAATATTTATAATTAGAAGTTAAAGGGTGTTGATGTATATTGCAAAACTTTTGAACCGTAACAGAGAAACGGTTGAAATTTACAAAAAACCTGTAATTCTAAGTCCGTTATAACATCAAGTATATAATTTAAATTTGGAAACTAAAGGGTGTCCCCATAATTGATGTAATTTTGCCTATCTAGCCCTATCTTATAGACAAACTCTTGAATATTAGACAGAATCTCCACTACTATGTCCCGTATAATAACATTTATAAATATTTAAAATTTTAAAGGGTGTCTCAATAGTTGATGTAAATCGATGCATATGGTCAAACTTTTGAACCGTTTTAGACAGACATTTGAAATTTACAAAGAATCTGTCCTTTAAAATAATTGTTTAATTTAAAATTGTACATTACTGTAAATTTAAAGGGTGTCCCCTAGGTGATATTGTTTAACCTATATGGCCATATCTTTGGAACCGTTTTTTTTTATTACTGTGTCAGTAATAATAAGTGTAAAAAAATAAAGGGTGTCCACATATCTGATGTAATTTGTCGTATATGGCTTTATCTGCTGAACCGATATGGATAAAAATTTGAACGTACAGAACGTATAAAACTATGTCCGTTAGATCAACAAGTATACAAGAATTTGATTTGAGTACTATTTCTTACAGATTACTTCCTTTTAAATTTTTAGTTTAGAATTGATGCACATATACATATTTGTTTTGTAGTCTGTTTTTTTTTTTTGCAAGAATTATCATTGGTGACATAGCTGTATATCTCAAAAAGTAGAACAAACTGATTAAGTGCAGGTTTGAATTCTACGCCACCAAATAATCTTTGGAATGATCTAGAACAAAAGTTTGTTTGAATCTATCTATATAATAAAACAGTAACTAATTTCCTGTCTGTCAGCCGTTTTGTCTGTGGTCGCATCACGTTAAAACTACTTGATGGATTTTAACAAAATTTTGTGGGAAGATACCTTAGTATCCTGATTCCAAAAAATTATAAGTAATTTTTTTTTTGCAAAAATATCTTATTTCCAAGAGAAAGTGGAGAAAAATCATTGAAGTTATCCGATATTTTTGAAAGCGGGATATTTTAAACATGAATGAGCAACAGAAGGCGCTGTTTAAAAACAATGACAAAATATGAATATTTATATGAAATATTAAATAGCGAATTGAATAAAATTTGTATTTGATTTGTATATTTACTTTGTGGAATTACATAGTTATTAAAATATTTAAAACGCCTTTTACATAGCTTTGCAATATTTTTTAGAATTTCAGAATTTTATATAAATTTTAGAATTTTATTTAGGAATATATAATATTTATATAAAGTATATACGTAAATTTGGTATGGATGACTTTTAAAGCAAAATCGAAAAAAATTTTGTCACGATGCACACAACGTGTGTGGACACAGCTAGTTTTTTATAAAAAAAAGCTCCATTTTAACTAACAAGACCTTTTTTTGTAGAATATCCTTGAATATCAATAGCCAGTAGGTGCAGGACACAGCCAAAAGCTGTCAATAAATAAGAATTTATTTGAGTTGTTGCCATATTTGTAAAATCCACTGAGGCATACAATTCGAATCGTGTTGCACACCATACACATTAATCTTTGCTCTACAATACGTAATGATCTCAGTTTATTTACAGTTGTTTGTTAATCATGGTTATTGAACCCACAACACTTGGCACATTTGGCTGCCTCTAGTAGTGCATGCCATGCACTACATAGTTCAATTGTAACTCTTACAACTTAGTCAATACTTAAATATATATTCTTACTTAAATGTCGCCTTACATACGGCTACAAACTATATTTAAAATATATTTAGTTCGCATTTATTTATTTTCTTCAGTTTATTTTTTTAATGAGGAAAAAAGTAAATTTGATTTCAAAAGAAAATAGTGTTTTTGATGTGTGTATTTACGACGTATAAGTAAGAGCTTTATAAATTACAAATTACTGGTACTCGTACATGCATCCAGTACAAATAACTACATGTTACACAGTAGCACTTATGTACGTATGGAGTACAAAAAATGTGCATTTACAACTTTACATGTGCACACAAACGCAATTAACAGTTTATATAAGTTTATGTGTTAACACACAGGGAAGTTATCCTAAGAACTTTTTTCGCCATAATGGTATGTTTTTCTCTACCGGCACTCCTAGCAGTCAGATGTATTTACAAATACGCTTCAAAAAAATGGTCCAGAACCACAGGAAATAAAGTTTGAAAAATAAACAAAAGTGGGTAAGCTGTTCCTGGAGTTCCAAATACAAGCTAAATTTTAAAATTTAAACTCAAATTATTTTGGTATAAATAACAAATATTTCCATATTTTATTTACACAAAATTAACTTTTTGCTCCAAAAGAAACAGTTCAGAAACAGTTTTAATTATTTTTTTAATTAATTCAATTATATTCTTAGTTAAAAAAGAACAAAATAAATTTGCAATTAAATAAATGATTGAATCAATAAAACATTGAATTAAATTTATGTCGAAAACTTATTAAAACCTTTCAATGGATCCGAAATTTTTTTCTGTGCATGTGACTGCCGCAGCTGGCTCCGCACGTGCTTTTTACATATAAGACTTTTCTGATATTTTCTGGTCATATCTTATGAGTGGCTAAAATGATATTTGCTTTAAGGATGCATAGATTGTACTGGTGGGTTTCGGTCTCAATATTTTCGCTTCTATTTCTTGCAACACACTTGGATTTGTCAAAACTAGCCGCGGAAGTAAGTTGTGTCTTCAATTACAAAAGTACTAATACTTAATTGGAATAAAAATGCGCTTTAGCTAAAAATTTTACTGATGCATCCTTGAAGGATGTAAAAATGGTAAAAATAGTTTTATATTCATACCATAAAGAGACCATATTCCAAAAATTATGAAAAAAGTCCCAGTAATTTAGCGTCATGCCGGAAAGGGTTATGGATTTCTTGCAATATATCGCTCCACCCTACACCCCACAAGAAATAGTTTAAACAAGATAATAGCAGATCGCCAAGAGGGCTGCTAATATGACATCAATATTTTTATATATTGTACGCCATTTTGCTGAAATCAAAGGTTTTCCAAGTATAAAAGTATGTACCTTCCTTTTCAGGGCGTACAAATTATTTAATCACGGCGCCCCATTAACCAAAATAGTGCTTGCCAGTAGAACAATCAAGAATGGACAGGTCACCAATACGAAAGAAGTCAGCCAAAAACAGACAGCTCTCTATAACTGAATAAAACAATATTATTTATAATAATTAAATGATCACTAATAACCAAATACGGATTGGCAAAAACAGCAGGCCATGATACAAACACTTCAAAATCCACACTAAACTCCCTTCCACTCTCCATATAAGCACCGGCTTATCAGCAATGACGTGTGATTTTCCGATCAGATTTTACTTAATGTGTAGTTAGAGTGCAAACCTCTTCCACAATTGTAGCGTAATACAACTATATTTATGTATAATGCAATATTCCATAAAACTCCTCCAACAAAGTCAATAATACAGTCTTTTGGCTGTCATTTGCTTTATCTGATATAAATTCGTTAGAGCATTGTCGGCACACAGTTGGTAGTTGGTAATGCCATTTTAGACATTTATAAGTCTTTTTAGAAAATACTATACTTGAAGAGAAAAAATAATATTTAACCAAAGAGGGATTCTATCTCAGGTTCCAGATTTTATTAAAACTTTTTTATTTTTATTCCTAGACTACCTAAATTCGAACATAATTTTAAAAAATTCTATCTCTTACAGTTTTTTAGATAAAAATTTGTAAAAAATAAAAAAACTATGGCTTTTTTGAATATGCGCTCGAGGCTGAAATACATTTTAATTTCAGTTCTATAAGGCCTAGAGAGTTGAGTAAAATCTTATTTTAAGGAGATTTCATAAGCTTTAATTTGATTATATTCAGATTCAGGGAGTCAAGGAATGAATATAAATAAAAAAATGGAATGACCTTAAAGAAAGAATTACTGAAAAAAAAAAACAAAACAAATGTAAGAATTGATATCAGGCTAAAAGCTTAACCTGTTATCTATTATATGTATGCTTGATGGCAAACTAGTACCTTTTCTTAAATGGATTTAAATAAAACTTTACATTTGAAAGATGCCACCAAAATCAAAATTCACACCACAATACTTCTGATGAATTCACTGGCTTCTAAGTTTATTTATTTATTGTCCTGGCCGCTTCGTCAGAAAAAATAAGTTTTATCTAAATTCCATGTTTTATTAAAGCTTTTATAAGACCCTATACCTATCATAGAGTAACACACCTCAGCGGACTGAAATGAGTCTCTTCAGGTACAAAAAATCTATTAGTGTCAAAAGATATGACACTAAATAGGACTGAAAATAGTTACATATTTCCTGTCTGTCTGTCTGTCTTTCTTTTTTTTTGTGTTCGCATCACGTCAAAACTATTAGATGGTTTACAATAAAATTGTGTGTGGAGGTACCTTACTATCCTGATTCCAATATAGCATACTTCTTTTCCGCGAAAATATCTCATTTCCAAGAGGAAGTGGATAAGAAATAGTAAAAGTACACCAATTTTTTTGACCGATTTAAAGGTACTGCATACTTTAAGGCATCTTTTATTTTTGAAAGCGAGATATTTTAAACAAGGTTGGGCAATAAATGGCGATGTTTTAAAATAATCACAGAATATGAATTACTTACTGCCAAATAGCCAATTGAATAAAATTTGTATTTGATTTGTATTTTTACTTTGTGGAATTACACTGGGCCTCATGCATAAAAACGAGTGATGAATTCACTGGCTTCTAAGTTTATTTATTTATTGTCCTGGCCGCTTCGTCAGAAAAAATAAGTTTTATCTAAATTCCATGTTTTATTAAAGCTTTTATAAGACCCTATACCTATCATAGAGTAACACACCTCAGCGGACTGAAATGAGTCTCTTCAGGTACAAAAAATCTATTAGTGTCAAAAGATATGACACTAAATAGGACTGAAAATAGTTACATATTTCCTGTCTGTCTGTCTGTCTTTCTTTTTTTTTTGTGTTCGCATCACGTCAAAACTATTAGATGGTTTACAATAAAATTGTGTGTGGAGGTACCTTACTATCCTGATTCCAATATAGCATACTTCTTTTCCGCGAAAATATCTCATTTCCAAGAGGAAGTGGATAAGAAATAGTAAAAGTACACCAATTTTTTTGACCGATTTAAAGGTACTGCATACTTTAAGGCATCTTTTATTTTTGAAAGCGAGATATTTTAAACAAGGTTGGGCAATAAATGGCGATGTTTTAAAATAATCACAGAATATGAATTACTTACTGCCAAATAGCCAATTGAATAAAATTTGTATTTGATTTGTATTTTTACTTTGTGGAATTACACTGGGCCTCATGCATAAAAACGAGTAAAAGCGCTGAGTTGAGGCAGGTGAACAATTGCTCGTAAGTCGAGTTCAATCAAACAGCAACAGCTTTTGCTCAATTTTGTATGCATAAAACTAAGTTCAAACCAATTGCAATTACTTGAGCAAAGGGAGATCAAACGTCTAATTGTTATTGAAGTGCAAACATGCCGTCAAGTGAAAGTGAAATAGAATCAGAATTTCTTGAGGCCCAACTATAATATGCATAAGCTGGCTTAAGCTAATGTCAAAAAATGAACGAAAAGTCTGTCAAATGCTTAAGCAACTTATTGAAGACTTTTAGGTGGCTACAATGTACTTACATGAATCTAAAAACTATCATGACACAGTTGCATATTTGTTTTATTCGTACTTTTGAAAAATAATAATTTTTTTCTGAATAAATTAAATTTGTTAACAAAAAGGTGTTAAATAAACATATTTTATATATGGTATTACCATTCATATACAAATTAATAATTATTTTTAATAGTTTTAAGAAAATTTCGAAAGAAAAATTTAACATTTTTGGCTGTTTGTGTAATTTTGGCCAAAAGTACTAAAAAATACAGCTGTGTGCATCACTCAACTCATAAACAATAAAATACTCTTTCTTTTTAATTTCGATTATTATACAACGCCTCCCTTTTTCTTATAGAAAAACATTTTATATTAAATTTATATATAATTTGTTCACTTTCATTCTCCATTGCAAATTTTTACGAATATACATTCATATGTAAAACACAAAGCACAAACAGCTGTTTCCGTACGGAATGTGCGATCGGTTTCGTACTTTGCAAGGCGAATTCATACCAGGTGGAGTCGATAGCCCAGCTGATTGTTTTTTGCTCTCGTTTTTTGCGAATGTCTTGTCAAAAAATACATTGTTTCATATCTGCCAATCTAATGTCAAAAATGTTGTTTTGTTGTAGTTGTTATCCTACTGCTCACACCTGGTATGAATTCGCCTTGGTACTTTGCTTAAGCAAATGACATTTGACGAAACTCAACGAAAAGTATTGTTAAGTACATTATAGTTTGCCACATATGATTTATATGTAATTGCACGGTTGCTTAAGTTGGCTTAAGCTAGCTTATGCATATTATAGTTGGGTCTTTGCTGTTTGTTGTTCGATATCGTTTCCTAATTGCTATATGTCTGTATTGTTGTAATCTTTATTGATAAAAATTTAAAAATTTAGCTATGTTATGAAAAATGAAACAACTGGCTATTACGTGGGGCGATAACTCTGTCGATACCCGAAATTTGTATTGAAGTATCGAAAATCTTTGCTTCAATTGCCCAAAACACGTACTATAATGACACGTTCTCTTGTAAACACTTTGTTGAATGCTTTTTCTATGTCAGTTGTTGGGTTTCGGAATGGTGTCATTAGCCATGGGCGTATTCCATAGCCCTCATCCCCGAGAAGTAATGCATCGTTCGTTGCATTTTGCGTTATTTTACAGACCTCGCTGTTTCGTAAGATGCGTGAGTCATGAACTGAATCAGGCTAGTTCTTTTCCATCACAAGTTGCCTGCACATTTATAGAGTGGAAGCTTTTTCTACAAATATACTCATCGCTTTGATTTGTTGGTCTTTTTAATTTCTATATGAGTTCAATCAATCACTCCAATTCCAAATGGAAAGCACTCGCTTGCTTTGGCAGATATAAGTTTCACAACTTCCGCAATAGTTCGCGACATAGTTGATTGATGGACTCCAATATCTGTGGCTCTACGATTTTGGAATCCAGGATCCGTACAAAATCTTAAAAACAGTCGAATTTTATCAATCTTGCTTATTCTTAACCCTCAAAAAAATAATTAGCCAACCAGCAGATGCTACTATCATCAAACCTATGTATTTATCATTTTATTATTAATTATATAAAAAAATTAGTAATTAAGAATATAATCCTGTATAATTTTGTATCCTCATTTGCTAAATTTATTTTGCGCTGTTGATAACATTTTGTATTTCTTTGTGGCACAAAATATTCAGCCATGATTCCTTTTTAGTGTACGCAAGTCAATTACAAGGCAGGCTCAACAAAATTTTAGCAAGAGCTCACAAAAGAAAGCAAAAGCTTGTTTTTATGCATATGAAAATGAGATCAAGCTCATCTCACTTAGTTCAAACTGAGCACGACGAGATCAAACGTGAGCTGTGAGTAAAGGCAAATACTTCAAATTTTATTATGCATACGACAAGCACCTTTTACTCAAAAAATCGAGTCCGAGCTGTAGCTCACGTTTTATGCATGAGACCCATTGTTATTGAAATATTTTAAACACCCTTTACAGAGCTTTACAGTAGTTCTTAAAATTTTAGAATTTTATCTAGGGATGGGTATCTTTATACAAAGTAAATACGTAAAAGTCTTAAAATTAAGTATGGATTACTTTTAAAACAAAATCGAACTAAATATTTTCAGGACGCGTACAACGTGTGTGGGCATAGCTAGTCTTCAATATAATTAGCTAGCTGACGACACGGTGACGAGTGTGGCCAACGCTATTTGCAGTCATGTAGCGGTGAAGCAGCAGCTGTCGTATATGTCTTAAAAGCAAGAAATATAAAATTTGAAAATTCAATTCAACTTTCTTTTTATACTTAGGAAGGTCTAAAAACAACATATTAAAATGAGAACGAACAATATGCTGATACCCATATACTTGTGTATATAATAAATAAGACTTACTTGAAATGTATTTCAGAACTAATTTTATATGAACCATTTGTTCTAAAATTAATTTGAAATATATTTTATATATTATGATGAATGTTTCTTCTCAAGTAAATACGCAAATGTTAAGTTCATACGTATACTAAATTTAAACCTTAGCCTATTAAAACGGTTTGGCAACTATGCTAAATATCAAATAAAAAAGTATTTTGTTCCATACCTTTGGATTTTTGAATGCTAAAACTTATGTATATGACTTAGCTTACGATCCCTTACCCAGAAGCTTGAAAAATTTACTGCATACACAAATAAAATACGTTAAACCTTTTTCAACTAAATTTATTTAATTTCTTTTTCATTATTTCACATGCAGCAAGTTGTGCATGTGGCAAATTGTTGGAAATAAAAGAAATTAATTTCGTTACCTCTAAATAACCGTTTGCTATTAAGTAAAAAAAAAGTAACCCATTACTATTTAGTGGCTGAAAATGAAGGAAATTGGGGAAACAAATACCGACTATATTTCTTTTCTTCTTGTACAATAGAACGGGTATATTAGTATTAACAAACATTTTTTCCTTTATAACGTATAATTTTGTTTGTCGCGACATATGACGCGACTTAAAATATTGTGTTTAAATAATTTTTTCAATTTTTTTTTTACATTTTATTTTTTGTTTGCCTTCTTTTATATAAAAATGAGTTGTTTTTAAACATTTCTATTCCTCAGCAACTGTACAGTTGCTTGTCGTAAATTATTATTTATTCATACCCTTATAATTTTTGGCCTTGGGTTCTGGATAATACTGATGTTTAAAAAAAAAAATACGAATATTTAGCAATACTTTAATTTATTTTATTTTAAGTTAAAATTTAACTAAGACCTGGTAATTTATTTAAATAAAATTATAAATAATTTAGTATAAGATAACAATTTGTCAGGCTTAAGTTAATTATAGCGAGATGAAGAAAAATTAGATACTGGCAGAATGTAATGCATTTTCTTGATCGTTACATCCTTCTTTATGTTATTCGAATATATCTAAAGGGTGTTATTTTTTTGCTACATGAAAACCTAAAGTGATAATACAAAAGAGATATTATTGAAATCCAATTTTCTAATTTTAAGCTGATATAAAATTTCGCGGCATTTATTTATTAAATACTAGCTATCGCCGATGCGCTTCGCTACACCCATCCACGAAAAATACAATAAACACTTAGAATAAAAGTATGGCCAACGTTTAACTCGAAAATGCACGTTATTCGCTGGATTAGGCAGCTATAGCTTTCTGACAAACAAACATACCTGCAAGGATATATTGTGCTTTATATAGATGATTTACGGCATATGTATGTCCGCCGCAGCTACGATTTACATAATCAAATTTTTGACTACTTTTTCCAATAAATCCAAACTACAATAAATAAAAATGGTGTCAATAGTTTCTCTTGTTTAACTTTAGCTTTCACGTGAATATTTCATGACTAATCTTTAACCGACTTCAAAAAAAGAAGAAGGTTATCAATTCGTCTGAATGTTGCTTTTTTTATGTTTGTGCCCGCAGAACTCAGTCATTTCTGAACCGATTTTAAAAATTTTTTCTTTATTAGAAAGGAAATGCTTACAGATTGGTCCCATTTTAAAAGAGGTTCAGAATTTTGAAAATTAAAGGGTGCCCCCATACAACATACATATGAACCGTAAAGGGACCCTTTTAAAATTTTAAAAAACTGCATATCACTATAGCTGCCAATAACAGAAATTAATAAAAAAATAAACTTAAAAATTAAAGGGTGTCCCCATATGTGACGTCAATTTAAATATATGAACCATTTGAACCATTGTAGACAATCACTTGAAAATTGGACAGAATGTCCAATATTTATAATCAGAAATTAAATATTTATAATTTGAAGTTAAAGGGTGTCCCAATAGTTGAAGTAATTTGATGTATATTGCCAAACTTTTGAACCGTTACAGAGAGACGGATGAAATTTACGAAGAACCTGTATATCTAAGTCCTTTATAACATCAAGTATATAATTTAAATTTGGAAACTAAAGGGTGTCCCCATAATTGATATAATTTAACCTATCTAGCCCTATTTTTTGAACCGATATAGACAAACACTTGAAAATTAGACAGAATCTCCACTACAATGTCCGGTATAATAACATTTATAAGTATTTAAAATTTTAAAGGGTGTCTCAATAGTTGATGTAAATTGATGCATATGGCCAAACTTTTAAACCGTTTTAGACAGACATTTGAAATTAACAAAGAATCTGTCCTTTAAAATAAGTGTTTAATTTAAAATTGTACATTAAAGGGTGTCCCCTAGGTGATATTGTTTAAGGTATATGGCCATATCTTTGGAACCTTTACTTTTTATTACTGTTCCAGTAATAATAACTGTAAAAAAATAAAGGGTTTCCTCATATCTGACGTAATTTGTCGTTATGGATAGACATTTGAATTTACAGAACGTATATTACTTGTCCGTTAGAGCAAAAAGTATAGAAGTATTTGATTTGGGTACTATTTCTTACAGATTACTTCCTTCTAAATTTTTAGTTTAGAATTAATGCACATATTTTTGTTTTGTAGTCGGTTTTTTTTTTTGCAAGAATTATTTGAGTAATCAAAAAGGAAAATTTGTCAATTGATGCTTGTATGGTAGTATTTTTAGAAATAAATTTATAAAAATGGTAAAGTATTGAGTAGTGGGTACCGAGTACAAAAACCCAATTGAAGACAACACTATTTTTCATAACGAATCTATTTTTCTTGCTAGAATCAAGTTTCTCAATATGTTATTTTCTTTTTCTTAACATATTTAACAAACCTTTTATTTTGTAAGCCACTGTAAATTTTTTAATACTAATACTCGTATATAACAGTGTGTATATATGTATACTAAATGTTGATTAGACCTAAATTCATATTCAATTCCCAAACGTTAACCAATGCAATACAATATACGAGAATTCTATAACTCAAATAACAATTATCAGAAAATGTATTCCATTTTTAAATTGTCGTCAATTAAACAACATTTAAAAGTTGTTAGGCACGTGTTACATTTTCTCAAAACAATATTTAATTGAATGTAATTAGTTACCATTAAGTCATTTAAAAATGTTACAACATATTTTCCATATTCCCACTAATCACCAGGAGAGTACCAAAAAAAAAAAAATAAATAAAAAGGAAAAGTAAGTACTACACCTCGGAACACATGTTAAAATCACAACAAAATCTTAATAAAACAAGCAGTTGGAGAGAATCAAAAACAATTATAAAATCATTGTATCAAAAGTTACCACAACACAGTTATACGGAACACTTAAGACAAACGACTATAATTTTGCCTCCTCCTTCTAACTGCTGAAGCCGCTTAACATATCAATTACTTTCAATTCCGCAAGAGTTTGTTGGAGTGACTAACTCTACATTGATTTGTTAGCACAAGAAGAAAATTACGCTCACAATGGGGGAAAAATTATTTTCTTCGCAGAGGAAAAATAATCAACCCTTAGATTTCAGACGAACACAGTTTGAAAAGACAATTATACGGGTGTTGTTTAATTAAAAAAAAAAATGGCAAGAAAAAAAAAGTAAAACAATCAACTATAAAGAAAAGAACATTTTACTTATCTTTTGTTCTATATTAAGTAGAGTAGAGTGGAGAAGAGATTTTTAATCTAAATTTTAGATTTAAATGAAAGGGATGAAACAACCTTAATATACCATTTTAAGACTTTGTTCGTTTTTCTTTGTCGTTAGTTGTCATAAAAGGATAAATTTATTTAAGCCCTAAAATTTAATAGAATTTGAAATTTAGTTAAATAAGTAAAATTCAAGACAACAATAGTACTTGTTGGGTTTTTTAGCATCTGGCAGTAATAATTAAAATTTAGTTTTACTTTTTATATTAATAAATATATTATATTAATAAATTTTATTTATTAAGTAAAACGGCCAAAAGGGACTGCAATTTATAAACGAAGTTCTCCTCTACCTCTGTACAATATTAACCTTCATGGTTGCTGTTATTATTTGCGGGTCATTTCTCTAATATGCGGTCAAGAGAAACTATAACTCTCCTTCTTAGTCGAATGTAACCACCATAATCTACAATATTACGCGATATCGAATTTAAATGCGATTTGATAAAGCCTTAAAAGTTTCTAACGAGAGGTGCTGTAGCTTAAGTGGTTAGCACGTTGTCTACAGCAATGGTCACGAGTGGAACAAGATTAACGTGAGTACCGGCCTACTCGGCCTAACCTCACGGTGGTCTTACCACCGAGTGAAACTTAGGCGTAGACTAGCGCCCCCATTGTGTAGTATAACAACACTTTACGATTGCCACCAATCGCTTTTTGTGTGTGATACAGTCACAATGAGTAGCAATTTATATAATATGGCAAGCCTTTCCAAGGCAAGCCTAGATCCACATTATAACCTCTTGCTTAGGGGTTTGGAGGCTATCCAAACTACGTCTGTTGAGAGTACAACAGACAACTTGATCGACCTTGCACCTTTCCTACATAAATCGATCTTAAACCACAACCACCACGTGTACCCCCGAAGGGGACCGCACCATAAACAGGCTGACACTCCCACGATTCCAGAGGTGGTTTGGTTTTACATGTGCGTTGCACCTATACAAAGTTACACGGCTTCAAAGTCGAATTATTTAGATAATTTTTTCATAATTTTTAAGTAACAAAAAATGAGTTAGGAAAAATAAATATCAACTAATGCAAGGTGAGAGCAAGGGCGAATGCTTTAAAATGCCTTCACAAAACAATTAAGAAAGTAAAGACTTGAGCACACTCGCAGAAATACCAGAGAAAATTGTAATCAAGATTTAATGAATAAACTCCTAATCTCTTCTGATCCATTAATTTCATCTAACTAATTGAAATACAATAAAAACAAGCAATAATCAAGAAATTAGTAATTCGATAATAGTAGATGAATCTATTAACACTGAACCAGACTCGGAAACTTATTTTAGTGATTAATCCAATCCAATCAACACGGCTTCAGAAAGGGTTGTTCAACTACTACTAATGTTCTTCAACTAACCTCCTTAATTAACTCTGGTTTTATTGAAAAGAAACAAACTGATGCTGTATATACAGATTTTAGCAAAGCATTTGATAAAGTCAATCACAAGCTTCTCCTGATGAAACGAAATATGGTTGGTGTTACCCGCATTAGCCTTAATTGGTTGCAGCCGTATTTAACATGCCGTGGTCAAACTGTTCGTTTTAATAATCGTTCATCAAAATGTATTGCTGTTTTGTCCGGGGTTCCTCAGGGAAGTCACTTGGGACCTATTCTTTTTTCCATTTTTATTAATGATCTTCCCAGTGTTATAAACTCTTCACATGTATTAATGTATGCTGGCGATGTTAAAATCTTTTTTTCAAGCATTATGCAGATCATATAAATTTGTAGAGTGACCTCAACAATCTTGTTTAGTAGTGTAGACACAACATGATTGTTTTAAATATTAAAAAATGTAAATCCATGAGATTTTCAAGGAGTGATTTTATCAGTGTTAACTACTTCTTAGGAGAACATAAGTTGGAGGTAGTTGATTCTTTTTTGGAAATTTGGAATTTTGCTGGATCCTAAACTTAATTTTGTATCTCATATTAAAATCACTGTCAACAAGGCTCGAGGTGTTCTTGCATTTATTAATAAGCGCTGGTCAAAAGAATTTTCCGACCCTTACATCACAAAACAGTTAATTGTGGCTCTGGTTAGACCTATCCTGAAATATGGGTCAGTAATATGGGATCCTTATTATAACGTACATTGCTAAATTGTTGAATCTGTTCGAAAAAAATTTTTGCTGTTCTGCTTACGTGGTTTAAATTGGCGTCACGATGTGAGGTTTCCTTCATATACTAGTAGACTTGCTTTAATTAAACTTCCTACTCTAAAAATTCATCGTATTCTGTTAAATGTTTATTTTATGTTAAGTTCTCTCAATGGTAATACTTGTTGTGAATTTCTGTTGGCCAATATTAATATTAATATTAATCCGTGTCGTAGTATGCGTAACTTTATGCCTCTTTTTGTCCAAAATTGTAGTACGAATTACTCTTTGGCTGATCCACTTGTGCGATAATGCAATCAATTAAATAATTTTTATAAAAATATTGATTTCTCTTTGAATTAAAATATAATAAAAAGAAATTTAATTGTAATTTTAAATAATGTGTAATATAATAAAATTTGTACTAATTTAAGTTTTTATGTAATAGTCTGTAAGGATAACATCCATTGACTACAGTAAATAAATAAATAAATAAAATAAATAAATTGTTTAAAAATGTTATGTTATTTGAATTTGTTGGTAACTTTATTATTAATATTTATATAAATATGTTTTTTATCTTAAGTAATAATTTAATTTTAAAATATTTAGTGCTGTCAATTTGGTAACCCTATTCATATAATGTTATATGAATACCAATACCTCGTCCCTCCAATTTTTTTTAAGAGCTGGCCATTTCTTCAGTTTTTGTTTGAAACAATAGTTAAGAGTATATATAGCGTTATTTCGGCTGTATTCTTTTTCAGATCCCAGCTTTGCCTAAAGTCAAAAGCTCTGTTCAGTAACTGCAAATTAGTACTAATTGTTACTGGAAAAGCGTTCATTAACTCTAAAAACTAGCAACGAGAGAGCAAAACAAGAGAATAAAAATGTGAGAGAAAAAAAATTACTTGCAAGATTTTGCTAGTAAAATTTTTACTTGCTAGAATTAGTCACAGCTGTTCGGTATTTTGTGTTCAACATATTTTTTTGGAAAAAGTGTTGAATAAAGAAATTTTTGCAATATTAAGGAAAATATCAGTATTTAGTAGTGAAAATAGTAAAAAAGTGAATAAAATTTTGTTGGTATATTGTTTTTCTTTAATTTAGCGAGGATATCATTTCATTTTAGGTCTTTTTGTTTAAAGTAATAAATAGTAAACAAATCAGGGATGACACATTTATTGCAATCGTACTCTTTTCGGTACAATTCAGATTTTAAAATTGGTATTGTACAGTTTTTAATATATTTTGAACAATAAACATATTTGTATTTTGGAATATTATTAATGTAAATATTATAGAAGTTTCTTTAAAATAAGAATGTTTATTAGCACTGACTAACCAAAAATATTGACATCTAAAGCTTAAATGCATAATAAACTCTTTCAAAAACTACCCAATAATTTAAAACAATAATTTTATTTAAATTATTGTGCTTTTGTTTTTATTGTTTGATTTATATCTAAGCTTTCCTTGTGATTACTATTATCAGTTTAAACTTCCTTAAAGCAACATTTCTGGCAGATTACTTTATGTTTGCCCTTCCAGTACAATTACTTTTTTAAAGGTACTATTTTATGGTCTAATCGGTACAAGTTTTTAGTCCTTCCTGACGCCACCGTAGTCTACTTGCTAACTGTTGCTAGTAAAGCGTTGATTTACTTTTTCATATTTAGGAGAGTAATTATGTAAATGTCTGTTTTACTCTCTCGTTGCTAGTTTTTGCTAGGAAAGTTACTGAACAGACATAAAATTTCATCATCAAGCGGCCTAGCCCCTTTCATATGTCTGAGTTATTTCCAAAATATTTTGATTCTAACTCACTATGCAGTGTAAAAGAGAGAGAGAGAGAGCCGACAAATAAATTAGGTGCGATTTTGAGATGGTCCTGTTAATAGCCTTTTTGTACGGTAACGTAAAATGTTATCTATATGAGTACATATAAAAATAAATATGTGTTTCCTTAAAAGTTATTGCAACTCATTAGAAATTTTACATAGCCTTTAATTTTACTAGCCTAGAATTTCTGTACGAGAAATCTTCTTAATATAACAACACTAACGTTTTAGAGTAGGCGTAGTCACCCATATCTGTTTATCTAGAGAAGGCCTTCAAACTTTGTGTGAACAACTCTATTAAGTAGTCAGACAAAAACTCAATAAGCTATAAGAATAAGAACTATAGCGGAAGGGTATCTGTTTAATTTGTAAGCTAGCCAAAAAAATTATAGAGTTAAATAACAAAAACCCGTGATACTTTTTTGAAAATTTGCCAGTTCATAGTTTGCTCAACTGAAAGCATTTAAACAATTTTCGAACATTAGAAAAGTTAAAAAATTCTCATATTGAGTTTTATTAAAGCTCTATGGCGGTGGATGTAGAATAGTTATTTAACATAACATAATTCAAATTATGCTATACAGTGGGTGGCAATTCAATGGATACACTTTGCAAAATTATATTTCGTACATAAATAAGTTAATATTATTTTGACCGAAGCAGACCACTAACTTCTTGGGTCACGTTTCGACCCCTTCGTTATTCTGGTATTTCACAGATAATTTACGGATACCTTACTTTCATTAAGTCTGGTGCGATCACTAGCCTTTTATTACCCTCGACTGTAGTGATTTCAGACTGGCGACAGATATATGTCGGCATTCTTCCTCATCACAGAGTCTATGGTGATAGCTAACAACAGCAGCTCCATATAATATGTGTCTACCCGTGGTCCAAAGCCTTTTTCATACCGTTATTTGTGGGAATCTAACCAACAACCCCGGGCTGTTAGAGTAGCACACTACTTACTAGTCTACCGAGGCACCCAAAGTTTTTAAAAACAAACATTTTTTTTTTGGCAAATTTTAAATCTAAAATTTTTTAATATTTTTGTTAAAAACTAAAATTAACGATTAGAGTTTCCATAAATTTCCAAAAATTTCACTGTATATTGATTAATTTTCGTTTGAAAAAATAAAAAACAAAATTAAAAAACTTTAAAATATTTAACGAAAGTGGGCTGTGAGCATGGGTCGACTGTTTTTTTATTTTCTAGACTCGTTTTAAGCCTTAATCTAATCATTAAGCCCTAATCCATAAATGTGCCAAATTTTAATTCAAATTTATGCTGAAAAGGGTAATTTTTATTTTAAAAAATTGTGTTGTTTCTTAAACTTATCTAACAATTCCATCTATCAAAAGGTTAAAGCTTCTGTATTTCAATGGATCCGTTCTTTAAATTTCTCGTTTAAATATTTAATTAGAATTTCTTCTGCATCTATCTTACAGATAATAATATTTATATAATAAAGTATATAAAAATATTTATAACCTTACAAAGTAAACATAAATATGTTTTTATCTTGAAGCATTTTATGACCAACATTAACATCATCATAAGTTACGAGAAAATAGAAAAATTACAAAAGTAACTTGATGAGAAATAAGACTGTGGCATCTTGTTGACATGCTGGGCTGTATGAATTTATAATCGTAGTTGGGGTTACTATTTTTGGAACATTTTTTTTTTTTCTATATATTTTATTCTCTTATTACCGCTGTTTGTTATGCAAACAGCAACAACAACCATAAATTGGTGTAAAAAGTCAAGAGGAAAGTAAAACGTTGTTTTATTTTTAATTTAACGTTTGTTTATGCTTTTTACCTTAAAATAACCCAGTTTTTATTTGCTATAATAAAAACCATCAACCTACATAATATTTTGAGATTTTAAAAATTATTATATAAAATAAATACAATACGGAAGTTGTACTATTTTTAGCTTGTCATCATGGTTACATAATTTCTAAAAAGAATTGAAAGAAGCGCATAAATAAACAAACATTTATCAAAATGTGTTAATAATGATGATTTCAATGAGTTTTATAATTTGCTTTTTTATTTATTCTACTTATTTAAGCATTTTTTTAGAAGGAAGCTCTTTAAAGGACGATTACAATGTAGGCCTTAAGAAATGTGTGGATAGTTGATATTTTATATTTAATACAAGGGAATATAAATTAATTTTGGTGGATTTACTGTTGGATTAGTTTTAAATCACCTATTTTTAAATAGAAAAAAATCTAACTTCTGTCGTTTTGGATGCGTTTCAAGCTTCTTCAGATATGTTGTTGTATGTTTCGTTATTACTGCATTAACTAGTTAACTAGCAGCACGTTTAGATCCTTGTGGATGTTCGAATTTTTAGAGTGCGACTGTAATTTTTCGTAAAATCTTATTTTGCCGCCTTTGAATTTTTTTTATTTAAAGCTGAGGAAGTATCCCAGAACTGAGAGCCATATTGCTTTAGGGATTGAAATTTAAAGTAGAAGTTTGAAGTCTAAGGGTTAGGGTTGAGGTTCTGCCAATGAGCTAATTGTGACTCTTCATGTGTGACTCGCCAATGTGACTTTTCATGGAGTAAGGGCATGAGTCTTTACGTAGTGTGAAAGTTATGTGAGTACATTTTTCTTCAATAACTTTTATTCTCCATTTTTTTAACCAATTGGATATCCCCAAATACTTGGGGGCATCTAACATCCTGTATGATCGTTGCTACATTCACCTAAGAAGGAGGAATATTGCTTCTCTTTGTCGAACATCAGTTAGGTGACAGTTTTTGTCTACCACTGGCTGGACTTAAGTATATATAATTAAATTTTTTCTTTTTACTTTTAGTCCAAAGCTTTGAGCACTTATTGTTGGTGCATGTAGTTTGAAAATACAATAAATAATATAAAATTAAAAATTTCATTCAAATAAGCCATTCTTTTCTTCTCATTTTGCATATTTTTAGGGTCTCATACTCAAAGGGTAAAAATGTAACCCTATTGTTTTCGCTACAATGAATGCCTGTATGTAAGCGCCTTCTATCTCTGGCACTATACGAGGTAGACTCTTAAAATTTTCGCAAACGTTGCATAACTATGGCTGCTAAAATATAACACCAAATTCAAAAACTAAAGTATGTTTCGATTGTCGATGTGATTTTGTGGATAATGGCCTTATATTTTGAACGGTGATAGGCAGACACTTTCAATTTACACTGAGTATTTTTCTAAAACTATATTAACAAGAAAAAAAATTAAAGAATTAAAGGGTATCCCTGTAATGACTTGAATTCACGTATTTTTAACCGACTTCAAAAAAAGAAGGAGGTTATCTATTCGTCTGAATGTTGCTTTTTTATGTTTGTGCCCACAGAACTCAGTCATTTCTGAACCGATTTTAAAAATTTTTCTTTATTAGAAAGGAAATGCTTACAGATTGGTCCCATTTCAAAAGAAGTTCAGAATTACGAAATTAAAGGGTGTCCCCATACAACATACGTGTTTTTTACGTGTATTATGAACCGTAAAATTTAAAAAACTGCATATCACTATAGTTGCCAATAGCAGAAATTAATAAAAACATAAACTTAAAAATTAAAGGGTGTCCCCATATGTGACGTCAATTTAAATATATGAATCATTTGAACCATTGTAGACAATCACTAGAAAATTGGACAAAATGTCAAATATTTATAATCAGCAATTAAATATTTATAATTAGTAGTTAAAGGGTGTCCCAATAGTTGATGTAATTTGTTGTATATTGCAAATCTTTTGAACCGCAACAGAGAGACGGTTGAAATTTACAAAGAACCTGTATATCTAAGTCCTTTATAACATCAAGTATATAATTTAAATTTGGAAACTAAAGGGTGTCCCCATAATTTATAAAATTTTACCTATCTAGCCCTATCTTTTGCCGTTATAGACAAACACTTGAAAATTAGACAGAATCTCCACTACTATGTCCGGCATAATAATATTTATAAATATTTAAAGTTATAAAAAAACGTTTTAGACAGACATTTGGAATTTAGAAAGAATCTGTCCTTTAAAATAAGTGTTTAATTTAACATTTTACATTAAAGGGTGTCCCCTAGGTGATATTATTTAAACTATATGGCCATATTTTTGGAGCCGTTACTTTTTATTGCTGTGTGTAATAATAAGTGTAAAAAAATTAAGGGCGTCCTCATATCTGAGGTAATTTGTCGTATATGGCTTTATCTGCTGAACCGATATGGATAGACATTTGATTGTACCGAACGTATATTACTATGTCCGTTAGAGTAACATGTAAAAAAGAATTTGATTTGAGTACTATTTCTTACAGATTACTTCCTTTTAAATTTTTAGTTAAGAATTGATACACATATATTTGTTTTGTAGTCGGTTTTTTTTTGCAAGAATTATTACTTTAAATTTCCACCGAGTATTTGTTTGAATGTCTACCATTTCAAGAAGTATTATAGATAATTTGTTATTAAGTTTTTGTTATTACTCAATATACTTACAATATATCAGTTTTTGAGTCCAACAATTTTTAGAAAATGCTTCAGAACTATCTCTGCAAACAATGTATACATAAATTGCAGGTCATGTGTTTTCTAAAAATAAATGTAAAAAAATATTTTTTTTTATTATATTTTTCATGTTATCTCAAGTAGAGATTAAATATGAAATTATACAATATTGTTGTTATAAGAAGAGAAAATCAAGAATATATTTAAGGAAGTCCTACAGTTGTAAAATCGATACTATACATACCTTTCATATACTACTTTTGTACTAAAGGAGTTTAAAAAAACATTATTAGAGCCATTCGTAGGTAAAAACCACAAACCGTCAACTAAGTCTTGGACAAATTATATGACATAATAAGCTATTACGAAGGCAGCTGCAGAAGTCACACGTATAAAATGGTGTTCCATAAATAATACAGGGTGATTAAATTTGTAAGGGCCGATGTTGATTGTATATAAAACAAATTATATGAATTTTATTTGTACTATTTTTGAATTAATAAATTAATTATTTAGGCTTAAGTTCTTAATTATAAAGAGATAAAGAAAAATTAGATACCAGCAAAGCAGAATGCATTTTCTAGACAGCTATGTCGGTCATCAGTACTCTTTGTATCAATCTACCCGGTATCTAATTTTTCTTTATCTCTTTATAATTAAGAACTTAAGCCTAAATAATTAATTTATTAATAAAACAAATTATTTAGGAAATTTTTGTCATTTCTTTTTAGGTGTGGAGGCATAATTAAGGGTCAAATCACATGATCTTGACTGCCAATTGACATCGCCACCACGAGAGATAACACGGCCATTGAATTTGTCGCACAAATGAGCCATTGTTTCGTTAGCTGTGTGGCAAGTGGCACTGTCATCTTGAAACCACATATCGTTCACATCCATATCTTCCAATTCGGACCATAAAAATTCGTTATCATCTCACGATAGCGAACACCATTCACAGTAACTGCCTGACCGGCCTCATTTACAAAAAATACGGCCCGATGATGGCGCCAGCCCATAAAACGCACCAAACAGACACTCTCTGTGGGTGTATTGGTTTTTCGACAATCAATCTTTGATTATAATTCACCCAAATGCGGCAATTCTGCTTATTGACGAATCCACTGAGGTGAAAATGTGCCTCATCACTGAAGATGATTTCCTTCGAAAATTGTTTTTCCAACGTTGCCATTTCTAGCCACCATTCTGACCATTGCATGATTGTGTATCTTTCCATGGTTCAAATTGAATTAGTCTGATATTGAGAAATGTCAAATTAAATACAGAAAAAAATTTGCCGTTTAGGTGTGGTTCACATTCAACATCGGCCCTTAAAATTTAACAATCCGATATGGGAATATTTTTTAGTTATAATAAAGCCACAAATTTTAGTCTAATGTTACATCTCAAAAGCCAAATACACTTAAACAATAATATATTTTAATTAATATAAAAAATACACTTGTAAAATTTTTTGATCATGATATACAGCTCAACCCATAAATTAACTCTTGTCGCTGAGTAAATTTTTTACTATAATTGTACAAACGAATTTGTAAAGTATTACAACACGCAAAGAAAAATTATATTTATTGTATTGTCACAATAGCCACATTATGTTCACTGTAACAATATTTGGTTGCTATGAACAAATTTTAGTTTTGTTGCATCATTACATGGTTATAACGTACCAAAAATACAAGTTGTGGTAAACTTCAAACTACAACGAAAGTTTTAAAGTACATATTTTAAAATATTATTATTATTTTGAAACAAAAATAAATTAATAACAAATAGGTAAAGTTTGTACGTACGTAACCAAAGAATGACTAAAAATAAACAATTTATATTTGTTTTTAGTCATCGGATTTTACTGGTTTGTGCACTTAAACAAATAATTGTAAACAATTATTAATTGAATTTGTATTACTATTTATAACATAAATAGATAATTATCAACTAGCCGTTAGATAATTATCAACCACGACGTAAGCGCCCAACAAAATATTGTCAATATTTTGCTGGATTTTGCTTTAAAAGTAATCAACACCAAATTTAAATACTCTAACTTTTATAGTGGTTCAGTTATGGCTTATGTATTTTCTTTATACAGAGGAACCCATCCATCGCTGGAAACAATTCAAAAAATATCTCATGTACAGGAATAGTCCTATTACAGTTTTTTATATTTATAGATGAAATAGTAAATTTTTTATATGTAATCGTTAATAAATAAAATAATAAACCATAATGTATTTATCAAGTATGTAGAAACAAACGGGCTAATCCCATATGACATTACATAGTTTAAAACCATATTATAATTAAATTTAATCATAATGTTTTCCTTTGATTACAATATAATAATTTTATCTTATAGTACATTTACACCCAATTCTGTTTTTACACGGTTTTAAAACAAAAAAAAAAAAAAAAAAAAATAATTTTTTTACACGATTTTATTCCATTTAGCACGATTCAAAATCTTTTAGCCTCAGTCAAATTTAAATTTTGCTGAATATTTATAGAAATTCCCTTTTGGTGCATAGAAGCAAATGGACTTGTCAGAGCAATTGAAATGTGTTAATGTTTTGTGAACTATCAATGCATCCCTAAAAAAGACGTCTAAAACTAAAAACGCAAAACTACAACGTAAAGCCATTTCTTCAAAAAACAAAATGACATTTTAGATCGCCTTCGAAAGGAAAGAGGCTCAACATTTCTTGACAAAATTTTCGGTTTAAACGAAAACACAGTAAGAACTATAGATAACACAAAGATGGTCAACTCTCCAAATGTCAAAAACGTGGCTACAAATGTCTTCACACATACGTGTACGGTGTGAATTCAACACACTTAGGGGAGTAAAATTTGTATTCACATTTAGACACTATTACGCTATATTCCATTGCACTTTCCAAATATTTAAACAATTTTGAATTTTTGCACAAAAAATTATTTAACAATTTATTGTATTTTACCATT